>CAUYRH010080184.1:0-39926 GCA_963574655.1 Perodicticus potto | reverse complement strand
GTTTCTATTTTGTTTAAGAATTGCAACAATTTTCATAAAACCAGGGTTATTGTTATAATATATACCACTTACTGCATATCTATTTAGGTATTGCTAGTTCATTTTTTTCTGCAACAAGCCTTTGTAGCAAGTATGTTTCCTATTCTATAGCAGAAGAGCCTGGGTTGTGGGTGAGATAACCTGGTTTTGTTCAGAAGAGGCGCAGACCCTGCACTGGGGCCCTACCGGGTCTCTAGGCTCACACAGCCCCTAGGAACGTGTCTCTTCCAAGTTTGTATTTTTAATGTACAGTGAGGATTTCATCAACTCTTAGAATCTTTTTTTTTTTTTTTTTTTGAGACAGAGCCTCCAGCTGTCACCCTGGGTAGAGTGCCCTGGCATCACAGCTCACAGCAGCTCCAATTCCTGGGCTCAAGCGAGTCTCTTGTCTCCGCCTCCCGAGTAGCTGGGACTACAGGCGCCCGCCACAGCGCCTGGCCATTTTTTGGTGGCAGCCGTTTTTTGGTTGTTGTTTGGCGGGCCGGGCTGGATTCGAACCCGCCAGCTCAGGTGTACGTGGCTGGCGCCTTAGCCCATTGAGCCACAGGCACTGAGCCTTCTTAGAATCATTTTTAAATGGCAAATGGAGTAAAGAACAAACATGTAGGCTATGTCTAAGGTAATAAAACCATTTTTAAAATGCCAAAGCTGGTCACATATTGTCATGCAGGCGTTTTCTGAGTGAGTGAGTGAGCGAGAGAGCCAGGCAGTGGGTGAGAAGTGGTGGGAGCATAGAGACTGCCCACAGAGTGCCGCCGAGAGGCTGGCCAGGTCGGGCAGGAGGGACCCCAGATGGTGGCACAGCAGGCAGCCACCAAAGCAGAGGGGTTTGCTGATCTCTGTGAGATTTAGAAAGATTAGTCTCACTCTAGCTGGAGAGTATGCGAGGGCTGGCAGTGAAGTTCTTGAACTCACCCTAGAAAAAGTGCCACATACCTCATTGTGGAACGTCACTATGTTCATCTCCTAAGTCCTCCCCGTGGGAAGCTGTGCACCGGTGCCAGCACCTAGTCCACCTTTTAAAGAAATTTTAGAATGCCTTTTCTGGAATGACCTTCAGAGCTGTCATCCTCCGGCACACAAAAACACACGGCAACAATAATGAACACCACTCAGCAAGACAGCATCACACATCGACACGAGCACAGCTGTGAGACACTGATATACCGAGATTATAAAACCTTAAGGAGCTGTTCGTACAGCACTGCTAACATAAGTGCACGGTGGCAAGTTTGCAGACTTCATTGTCAGACCTTTGTACATGACAGCTCTGTTGGCCATTCCAGAAAAAGAGTTCTAAAATTGCATGGAAGGGTAGACGAGGTGCTGGCCTCAGTGCACGGCTTCCCAAGGGGAGCGCTTCACAAGTGGCTGTAGTGATGCTCAGCAGCCAGGTGTGCAGCACTTTTTGGGGGATGGGTTTTGTGTGCCATTGCCAGCAAAACTGCTAAGCTGCCACCAGAGCCCAGAGGTGAGATGATCTTCGTCTGACCCAAGACAGTGTGCTGGGCAGCACATCCTCAGGAGGGCTGAGGGGACAGACCCTTTACCACAAACATCATGCATGTCCATAGACCCTCTGTGCCTGTGTCCCCCCCCAAGAGCACTGGCACAGAGGGCTGCACAGTATGTTGAAAATCCTCTAAAAACTGTTTTGTTTCTTTGAGAAGTTTTTTCCTTTCCCAAATGTTTTAAAACTGCATTTGCTGTATTTATAAAACTAATTTACAGAGAACCTGTCAACATGCTAATACACTTGACCAGTCATTGCTGAATGTATGGGGAGGGCTCAGGGCTTGTTGGGACATTGCTTTGTGTAGTTAGTTTGGATAGGTCATTTCAACAAGGCTGTTGGGCTCACAATCATTCCTTTTTATTAAGAAATGGGGGGAAAAAAAAAGGAAGGTAATCAGCTTATTGACAGGATAAGGGGGAAGAAAAAGAAATAGAAGGCTCAGTGCCTGTAGCTCAAGCAGCTAAGGTGCCAGCCACATACACCAGAGCTGGCGGATCGGAACCTAGCCCGGACCTGCCAAACAACAATGACAACTACAACCAAAAAATAGTCGGGCGTTGTGGCAGATGCCTGTAGTCCCAGCTACTTGGGAGGCTGAGGCAAGAGAATCACTTGAGCCCAGGAGTTGGAGGTTGCTGTGAGCTGTGATGCCACGGCACTCTACCCAGGGCAACAGCTTGAGGCTCTGTCTCAAAAAAAAAGAAAAAAGGGCGGCGCTTGTGGCTCATCAAGTAGGGCGCCGGCCCCATATACCAAAGGTGGCTGGTTCAAACCCAGCCTCGGCTGAACTGCAAAAACAGAAAAATAGCCAGGTGTTGTGGCTGGCGCCTGTAGTCCCAGCTACTCAGGAGGCTGAGGCAAGAGAATCACCTAAGCCCAGGAGTTGGAGGTTGCTGTGAGCTATGATGCCATGGCACTCTACTGAGGGTGATAGAGTGAGACTCTGTCTCTACCAAAAAAAAAAAAGGAAGAAAGGAAAAGAAATAGAAGGTAAACAAAATAGCATTCCACCCCCTCCTGTGATCAGACTTAGACAAATAGGTTATTCTTACTCTTATTTTTTATAGAAGCAAGATGCTGCCTTGTTGCCCAGGCAGGAGTGCAGTGGTGGGATCCCAGCTCACTGGGCCCTTGACTTCCTGAACTCTCAAGTGATCTTCCCGACTCAGCCTCCCCAGTAACCAGGACTGCAGGCACCTGCCCCCACACCTGGCAAATGTTTAAATTTTCTGTACAGATGGAATCTTGTTATGTGTTACCAAGGCTGATCTCAAACTCCTGGCCTCAAGCAGTACTTCCATCTTGGCCTCCCAAAGCGCCAGGCCTTTACCCACATTCTTTTTTTTTTTTTTTTTTTTAGAGAATCGCACTTTATTAAACCCCGTAGAGTGCCATGGTGTCACAGCTCCCAGCAACAACCTCCAACTCCTGGGCTTAGGCGATTCTCTTGCCTCAGCCTCCCGAGTAGCTGAGAAAACAGGCGCCCACCACAACACCCGGCTATTTTTCTGTTTCTGCAGTTCGGCCGATGCCGGGTTTGAACCCCCCACCTTCGGTATATGGGGCTGGCGCCCTACTCGCTGAGCCACAGGCGCCGCCCTGCAAAGAGAAGTTTAACGTATAAGGCTGGACCTCACAGGAGCAGTCAGAGTGGGGGCAGATGCTGGGCATGGATTCCGTCACTTCCTGCCCCAGACCAGAGGGCTGTAGGTACAGGAGAGAGGGGAGGGAGGCTGAGGTAGGAGGATTCATGCCCCAGACCAGAGGGCTGTCGGCAGGGGCTGTGGTCACAGGACAGAGGAGAAGGAGGCTGAGGCAGGAAGGACACTTGCACCCAAGAGTTTGAGTTTGCAGTGAGTTATGATGACACCACTGGACTCTAGGTGGGACGAAGAGTGAGACAGTCTCCTAAAAATAAGAAGAAATGGGAAACAAAAGAAGGCTGCCTGCTGTTACAATTCTATCTGATGTCTTACAGCAGGACTAGCTGTGCATTAAGCCAGGGGAAAGAAATAACAAGTGAGAAATAGCAAAAAAATAAAATAAACTGAACTGTCATTATTTGCCCTGATATAACATATAGCTAATACAAAGGAATTTATACATGAGTAATTTGAAATACATAAAAGCTTTCTAATATGTGGGGGTATAGAACTCAATATAAAAATTTTTACAGATCACACATATTACATATATGCCTTTCAGCCCCTGGTAAAGCTAGGTCAACTGAGAAATCAGTGATAATAATTACAACGTCTGGGCAGATGCAAAAAGCAACTTTTGGAAGTCGCAGGAGAGCACAGAGCGGAAACTGGAAACTGGACGGCTCCCACAGGTGGGAGAGGGCCTTGCACTGGGTGGGTCTGGCGCTCACTGAGCTTCTCCACAAGCCTGGTCTGGAGGGAACAGAGGTCAGAAACTGGATGGCTCCCACAGGTGGGAGAGGGCCTTGCACTGGGTGGGTCCGGCGCTCACTGAGCTTCTCCACAAGCCTAGTCTGGAGGGAACAGAGGTCAACAAGACAGAGCGATCTTGGGAGCAGGACTCAGACATCAGAGTTGGGGCCTCTGGAAATGGAGACTGAAAAAAACAGACGTTGAAAGAACCAGCATAAAATTGGTCTCCCAGAAGGAGAAAAGCAAGGAAATGAGGGAGTTATATATAATATTTAATATATATAATGTATATTTGAAGAAATATTGGTTTAAAATTATCTAAATTTGACCAAAAACATCAACCCACAGCTGCAAGACTCTCAACAAACCCCAATCAAGATAAACACACGCACCCAAAAAAACCCACTTCAGCACCTCCTAATCAAACTGATGAAAGAGAAAACGAAGAGAAAAATGTTAAACCCTCCAGAAACACTTCCTCATTTGGTCATGGAAGTGGAGCTGGTATGGAGTTTGTCTTCTCACCTCAACCAGCTGGAGAACTGTTCAAAATGCATAAAACGACGGTTTCGTATGTTGGAGCAAAACACGATGCAGGTGGTAATCCGTGGGATGGGGGATGAATGGGGGATGAGTAGGGGACCCCTCCAGTGCCTGGCTCTGCCGGGGAGACCACAACTGTCCTGTGGAAGTGAAGAGAGGGAAAGCGGGGCTGGGAGGCCACAGCAGCCAGAATTTGCAGGTGTATTATCCGAGAAGGAGCCCCGCAGAGAGGCAGCTCAGAAGCCTTCATGGTGTCTCCCCGAGATGCTGGCGGGGCGAGACTCACACATCATTGGGGCAGACAACATGAAGCCAGTCAGCTGGGGAGACAGAAGGTGGGAACTTCCCAGAGATCACACACAAGAGTAGGAAGTCACTGTTGGACACTCAGAGCAAGCATTGGAGACCGGGAAGGCTGGACTGTATACACTGGACTCTACTAACAAGCTCAAACATAACCTCCACAAGACCAACGTGATCACAAGACAGCTCACTGCTTGTCAAAACAAACTTCAGTACCTTCTGAAGGAAGACAAAAGCCGGAAACCATCGGCAATGGAAAATGCAAATTGCCTGGCGTCCAATCAGAAGTCACAACCTATAAACAGAAAGAAATCAGTTGATAGGAAAACATCCATCTCTCAGACAAGGACTTAGAAACAGCCATTGTAAGTATTTAAATTTGTTCAATTACTTCAAGGAAAACATCGACCCGGGGAAAAATGGGAAATGTCAAACAGAGCCGACAGCAACATCTAGAACCAAAAAAAAAAAATCTCTCATATAGAACTGTCACGAACTGAGGTCAACAAGGTCGAGTACAGTGGCAGACACTGGTGCACCTTGAGAGGCCAGAGTGTTGCTTTAAGACCAGCCTGAGCAACATGGTAAGACCCTGTCTCAAGAAAAAATAGAAAAATTAGTTGAACATGGTGTCACGCACCTGAGTTTCCAACTACTTGGGAGGCTGAGGCAAGAGCTTGAACCCAGGAGTTTGAGGTTGCTGTGAGCTATGTTAATGCCACTGCATTCTAGCCCAGGCCAAATAATAATAATAAATATATATACATACAGACAAACTCTAGAATCAGGAAAGAATAGAAAAAAATTCTAATGAGTTTAACAGCACATTAGATACCGGAGAAAAATGATTAATTAACTCAAAAACATAGCACTAGGAGCTGTGTAATATGAAGCAAGGAGAGAGGATTTGCAGGAACAGAGAAAGCTGAACACAGCCCCAGTCACCTACGGCACAAGAACAAGCGGCTCGAAACCCATGCGACTGGAAGTCCTTCAGGGGGAGGGCAGAGGCAGAGAAGGAAAAAAATTACGTGCAGAAATAAGCCCTAATATTTTCCAAATTTTGTGAAGACTGTAAATCCACAAATACAGAGAGCTCAAGATAAAAACAAACAGAAAAACACAAACAGGCACAACGTAACTAAAATTGCCAGGGATAGAGAAAACCTTCAAAGAAGCCGGGCAGTGGGGAGGAGACATGTTTGAATAGAGAACAGAGAGAAAAGATATAGCAGCCCTGTCATCGGGAACCACACAAGCCGGGGGCAGAGCATGACATCCTTAAAGGGCCGAAAGAAAAAAAGAAAAAGATTGTCAACCCTAAATTCTATATCCAGTTTTAAAAAACACCTATAAAATGAAGGTTAAATAAAACACTTTCTCAGAGAAACAAAGCCTTGAAGAATTTGTTGCCAGTAGGCCTGCACCTTAAAAAAAAACAAAGAAAAAGCACCTAAAGTTCCTTAGGTGAAGTAACAGTGATGTCAGGGCAAAACACGGACCCACACGAAGAAATGAAAAGCAGTGGAAATGGTGAATATGCAGGCAGACGTTAAAACCTTTTTACTGTTTTCTAATTTTTTAAATTTCTTTTTTAAAAAATTGACTAAAAGAAAAACATATTGTTGGAGAACATAGCATCTGTAGAAATTCAATATGTGGCTCAGCATTGTGCAAAAGACACGAGGCGGGTTGTAAGGTTTATACATTACAGGTGAAGCCGTATGAGATCCCAGCAGACCCTCTGCAGCTAGCCACCCCCTCCATCGCCCACCTCCTTAAGTTGACCTAATTTTCGCAGACCAGACACACACCTACTGACATGTAGGGGTCAGTACAGTGGGCCTAGTTCCTATGTCCGCACCTCCAAATGTTGCCCAGTGTGTTACAGTCCCCTGGTGGTCACCTTACCGAGGTTCCACTGTGCTTGAAGGCAGAGATTGACGAGTCACAGGCACGTGCTGTAAACCTAAAGCCTCCATTAAAAACTAAAAACAAACATCACAGCCCAAAAGCCAGTAATGCAGATAAAATGGAATCATAGAAAAAGAATTTCAAAGAAGGCAGAGAGACAAAAGATCAATTAAAAAAAAAAAGGAATATAGGTAACAAAATAACACAAATAAAAACAAATGGCAAGAGGGTTGATTTAAACCAACCGTGCTGGAGATTACAATGGCTACCACCTACAATGACCTATTTAAATATAAATACACACACAAAGATTAAAATTAAAAGGATTTCATTTTTTCCAGGAAGGAAAAAAGATAATTCATAATGATAAATGGGCTGATTTATTAAAAGGCACAATAATTCTAAAATGTGAACAATTTAATAATTATAGGACCTTGAAATACATGAAGTAGAAACTGACAAACTAAATAGAGAAATGAACAGACTCACACGACCACTGGAGGTGTCATTACCCCCTTCACATTAATTAATAGAACAGACAGGCAGAATATCAGGGGGGACACAGGACAATTAAACAAGTGGGCACTTGTGGGATGCTTAGCCTGGTGGCAAGACAGCACATTCTCTGTTCAAACACACACGAAATGTTTGCCAAAATGATAGACAAGATTAATATGTTTCATATGTTTAAAGATTTAAAATTATATTAAAACAGAAATTTAAGAAAAACAGAATTAAATTAAAAACCAATAACAAAAGAAAGATATTTGGAAAATCCTCCAAATGTTTGGAAATTAAACAATGCACATCAAAGTAGTCCATGGGTCAGAGATGAAATCCCAAGGAAAATGGGAGAATGATTTATGCCCAGGATAAAGAAAATTACCAGAATTTGTAGGACGCAGCTAATGCAGTAGATAGAGGAAAATTAAGAGCTTAAGTGTTTATATTGGAAAACTAGAAAGGCCTAAAAGTGGCGAGCCTATTTTTCACTTTAAGAAGCCAGAGAAAAAGTACATATTAAATACAAAGTAATTAGGAGGAATGAAATTATGAAGTTACTAGCAGAAATAAATAAAGCAAAAAAGCGAAAAATAGAGAAAAGCAATGAAACCAAACCTAGTTCTTGGAAACAATCTACTGAGTTGATGAACAGCTAGTGTAGCTGACGAAGACTGTAAGACAGACAGAAATGCAAACTCGTCATATCAGCAGTGAAAGACAAAGACATCACTAAAAACCCTGCAATGAATCACCAAAATCATAATATGGGCATCTCATGAAAAAAATTATGCCAATGAATTCAACTACTTTAATGAAATAGGCAAATCCCTATAAACACTGAAATTGCCAAAACTGACTCAAAAAGAAGTGAAAAATCTGAATAGCCCTGTAACTATTAAAGAAATTAAAATTACAATTAAAGTTATCCACAAGGATAAGTCCAGACCCAGGTGCCCTCACGGATGCCTTGCATCACACACCGGGAACAAGTAAGCCACTTCCACACAATCACTTTCAGAAAATGGGGGAAGAGCGAACACTTCCCAATTCATCTTTTAAAGCTAAACTAAGCATTACTAAAGCCTGATAAAGGTATTACCAACCAAAGGAAAGAAGAAAACCACCAACCAACGTTCCCCCTGTAGGCAGATACACAACCTTAACAAAATCTTCATAAATCAGGTTGATGAAAATATCTCCAATTGTATGTGAAGCCGACACACTGTACTCCTTGACTGAATTATTGTACACAGCTATGACTCAATAAAAAAAAAATGCAAAATTAAAAAACAAAAATCAAATCTACCAACACATAAAAGTTGATGCATTCCAAGAATGCAAGCTTGTTTTAATATTTTTTTAAAAATCAAAATAATTCACTATAACAAGAGTGTATACTGTTTCTTCTGTAACAATACAGGAGAAAAACTATATATTTTTCTTAATAGATATAGAAAAAGTATGTAACATAATTCAACACTTGTTTGTGATAACAATTCTTCGTAAACTAGGAATAGGGGGAAACCTCTCTCAATATAATAAAAAGCATCTAACACAAATTACAGCTAACAGAATATTTGATGATAAAAGACCCAACATTTCCCCTCCAAGATTGAGAGCTAGGCAAGAATGCGGTTTCATCATTTCTGCTCCACACTGTGCCAGAGGTCCCAGCCCCTCCTACGTGGCAAGAGATAAAACTAAAAGCCATCCAGACTGAGAAAGGAGAAGCAAAATGTCTTCACTCACAGACCACGGTCTTGAACCTGATATAATTAACTCAAATGAATCAGACAGTTACATTAAGTGTTAAAACTCTGGAAGTTCTAGGAAAATGTCTTTGCAACTGGAGAGGGCAAAGATTTCTTAGCACAAAACCTCAGAGGAAATATTGACAAATGGAACTTCCAAAAATTCAAAACCTATTCTTCAAAAATATCAAGGAGAAAATGGAAAGGTGAGCCACAGGCGGCGGGATGCTATTTGCAACACATCTGTCTTAACAAAAGACTGGCATCTAGGGCATGTGAAGAATTCTGAAAACTCAGTTACAAGAAGACCAGTAAAAAATGGGTGGGAGTTTTCAAAAGACCCTTCCCAAAAAAGATAAAACATAGTTCACAAGAACCTGAAAAGATGCATTTATCTGATGACCACTAGTCATCAGATAAATGCAAATTAAAATCTCATTCAGATACCACTCTACACCCACTAAAATGGCAAAAATGTAACACCAAGTGGAGAGAATGCAGAGTGAATATAAACTAAGGAGCCTCAAATGCTATAATCACCTTGAAATTCCTTAGTTAATCATACACCTACCATATGACTCAGACATCTTCCTCCCAGTATTTATCTAAGATAGATGAAAACATTTGCAAAGACTTTTACATAAATACTCATAACAGTTTTATTCATAAAAGGCAAACACTGAATACAACCCACAGGCAGAGGAACAGGTGAACCGCTCGCCACCAGAGTGCGCAGACGCCCGACTACCCGCCGCACACGATGGGGCTAAAATCTTCACACTCCGTCACGAAATCCAGTCACACAGGAGCGCCCACTGTACGATTCCATTTATATAAATTTCCAGAGCAACCAAAACTAATCTCTAGTGACGGAGAACGCGGCGGTGGCTTGGTGGGGCTGGAGGAGAGGGTGGGCTTGGCTGGGAAGAGTCACCAGGGAATTTGGGGCCATGGGGATCGTCTATACCTTAACCCAGTGCTGGCTACGCTCATTGGTCAAAAGTCATCAGTCTGTACATTTAAATTGCATTATTTTATGTTTGATGCATCTTAATAAAATTGCTTCCAAAATGAAGAAAAGACTCGGCCAGCCGCATCACAAAAAAAAGATACAGGAGTGGGCAGTGAGCAGAGGAAAAGAAGTGCAGCGTCCCTGGTCGCCAGGGAGACGCACATTAAAACGGTGATGAAAATTGCTTCACACTCATTGAGAAAGGCCAAAATCAAACTGGCCAATGGCAATGGATGAGAAGGGGTAGGGGGACGGGGTTCCCAACACTGGCGGGGCTTTAAAATGCTGCAGCCGCTTCGGTATAAAGTAAAACACGCCTCCATTCTCTAAACCCGACATCCCACCTCCAGACACTCACCACAGAAGCTGAACACGCGTCCACCCAGAGGATTTTCTCAGAACGTTTCTAGCAGCTTCGTCCCTAATTGTCAAAGAGAAGAACAACTCAAATAATCACCAAGTGGATAAAAAGCAAATCACGGCACATCCGTGCCATGGAAGGCCGCCCTGCAACCCAAAATGACGGCTATGACACCAAGCAGCTCAGATGAGGCTCTCACAGGCCTGTGCTGAAGACAAGAGGCCGCACACCAGACGCCGAGGCTGTGCCTTCGTGCACACAGAGCTCTCAAACGGGCAACTCTAATCCACGCTGACAAAATCCAAGCAGCAGCTGCATCAGTGAGAGAAATGGGACAATCGCCCAGAGAGGCACTAGGGGCTTTTTCCTGACTGAGAGCTTGTTACCTGAATGCATGTGTACCTCAACACTCATTGAACTGCACTCTGAAGTCTGCGGGGTTCCCTGTAAGCTCATTACACATCCCTGAGAAAAAGTCAGGAACAGCTTTACAGGGCACCCAAAAATGTGAAAAAGAAGTAAACCTAATAAAATGTAAAATGTCTTAATTCAGAAAACTATAAAACGTTCTTGAGAATGTTTAAAGAAGCTCTTAAAATTGGAGAGAACACAGTTTGCATCGATTGGAGAACCAGGACATTACTGCACCCACATTTATAGATTTAATGCCACACCAACCAAAATCCCAAAAAGGAACTCTGTGGAGCTTGGCAGGGTGGGTGTAAAGTCTCTATGGGAATTCGGAAGGTGACCGCAAGACTCTGTTGATGACCCAGGAAGAAGTAGGAGATTTTGCTCTACCAGAATTCTCGGGAGGCTCTGTCACCAAGACCAGGAGGGCTTTCAGTGCCACGGGGAGATGGAGAACCAGAAACAGGATGTGGGTTTAGAAGTACCTGGCTCTGCAGAACAGCCAGGAGAGGGAGCTGGCTCTGGAGCCACGGAAGATACACCTGGGAGCAGAACAGGACTTGCCCCGTACCTCCCATTGCTCACAAAAATTAATTCCAGACAGACCACTTAATAAATATTTAAAAGGTGATATAAGGAAAAATCTTCACTACCTTACAACTGGGAAAGACTTTTGAACAAGATTCAAAATACAATAACCATGAAGAAAAAAGGTGGATAAATTTGGCCACATAAAAATTAAGTTGTTATGGGGAGCAGTAACTCATACCTGTAATCCTAGCGCTTTGGGAGGCTGAGCCAGGAGGATCCCTTGAGCTCAGGCGTTCAAGACCGGAGAGCAAGACACCCGTCTCTACTAACAATAGAAAAACTAGCCAGGCGTTATGGCAGGTGCCTGTAGTCCCAGCTACTCAAGAGGCTAAGGTGAGAGAATCACTTGAACCCAGGAGTTTGAGGTTGCTGTGAGCTATGACAATGCCACTACACTCCAGGCTGGTCAACAGAGTGAGATTCTGTCTCAAAAAAAAAAATCAAAATAAAAGAATTAAGTTATTTTTATTCATCTAAAAACACCAATAAAAAGTCAAAAGCTGAGACAAGGAATGGCAGAAAATATTTGTAGCACACTAACTGGCCAAGGTCTCATACCTAGATTATAGAAAGAACTCCTGAAAATTCAGCAGGAAATGGGTCAGACACTGGGACAAGCCCTCCACAGAGGCAGGTCTCCTCGGGGAGGGGAAATGTAGAAGATGGTGCCAGTTGGTCACCAGGGAAATGCAAATTAAAACCTCCGTGAGAAATCACTACAAACCCACCAAAGGAGCTCGAATTACAAGGCCCAATCAGAGCACGGAGCAGTGAAGACGCTCGCCCAGTACCATGACACTGCCCCAGGAGAGAGAGAGTTCAGCTGGTCCAGAGACACGGCGTCCAGACTATACGCCCAGCACCTCAGCTCTCAAGTTCACATTCAGCAGCTAAATATGTACATGCAAGCCCGGCCCCAAGTGTTCAACAGCAAACTGGATAAATAAATCTCAGTGTGCAGTGAGGAAATGAACGCGTGGCAGCCTCACACAACATAATGGATTAATCTTTAAAACATCGTGCTGAGCCAAACGAGCCAAACACAGAACTCTGCACTGTATCATTTCATTTGCATAAATATTTAGAACGTGCAAAACGAAGCCGTATTATTTAAGGATGCCTACCTAGGTGGTAAAGCCAGAAAATTTTTGTCAAATAAAACAAGCTGCAGAGTCAAGGACGTGATTGCACACAGGTCAAGGTAATGGGTGGATGTGGGGACACGGAGGGGAAGTGGCTGAGAAGGGAAGGTTCCCTTGGGGGTGTCGTGGAGGCTGGAAGGGACAGAACAAGCATGAGCTGCAGTTGTTTAGGGTCAAGGGGAGGTTTCTTTTTTGATTTCAGATTAATATAAGGGTGTATACAGGTAGGTTAGACCGCTGTGCTTTTTAGGTACCGTCTGAGCTGTAGGTTTCTTGTTTAAGATGGGAGCCAGTGCAGCCCGTCTCCAGCTGACCGTCCATGGTCAAGCACAACAGGTAACTCTGGAGAGAAGAGGGAGGCAAGAGGCCCTGGAAGGAACGAGAGGGACAGAAGTCCATGCACGGGGCAGACCTTAGGCACCAGGACAGTTCCTGCAGCAGAACACGGTGCAGGACAGAAGCTGAGACACAGACACCCCATGCTCAGACCACGGCGCTATTGCCTGAAGCTGTAGGAATTGAGCCCTGAAGAGAAATACACTAACATACGTCATCTGTGCCGCTACAAAGTGCACCCGGGCAGACTCCCAGGACTGGAAGGGACCCGTGCTGGCCTTGAAAACATGGCAGACAGCGTGGAGAGCAGAGACAGGAAAGGAGCAAAGGCTTCCTTCGGAAAGCCCGCAAGTTCAAGTTCTTCTATGCAAAACTTGCCTGAAGATCTAAAATGATACATTCAGGGAGCTTGGTAAATCCCAGCTGTTGCACTTCCAGCTGTTCCAGCTTTCTGCGAAGGAAGGAGGCCGGCACCCCAGCATTGCTGCCTCCTGGCAGAGGGGGGCTGCGGGTGGGGGAGGGCAGAGCAGGGCTGACTCAGAAACACAGAAGCGCATCGCTTTGTGCATTTATCAAAGCGCAGTCACTGGCTTCAAACGCAGCTTACTCCAAAATGAGCTTGTTTGAAAATTCCGAGAACCACATGAAAACACAGTGACATTTAATGATAAAGTTTATGGATTCGGAGCAAAAAACATCACCTTTAGAGAAGTGAAATCAGAAAGGGCTCAGTGACGATGTTCAGCAGGGCCCAAAATCTGAATCCCGAGGAAGATTCATTAAGCCTCTGCGAGCAACATCTGTGACTGCTCAGGGACTCATCATCGTTATTTTGAAATATTTGATAGAAAAAGTTCAATGAGATTCAAAATCCATTTGCATTATCACAAGAAAATTCTAACATTATATTTGTCAATGAAAGAAAAGGCAGTTGTTAGATCAGAAGGATGAGTTCGATTTGGAAAGACTGAATTATCTGCCTTCCGGTCGCGGGGAAGAGGGGTTTGCAGACCAAGACGCAGCCTTGCAGGCTCAGCCCTACAAGTTCTTGACGGGCGACCTGAAGAAATCAGCCCAGAAAGCCTCGGCCATTTCAGGTGTGAGCCAGGTGTGAAGAAGGTCACCAGCATGCCTGTCTGTGATTTTAAAGTTTTGAAAGGGTTGCATTTTGAAGTTTTACAGAAGTTTGATCTTCCGTGTATTTCCCATCACTTAGCCCTTTTACTGACGTGCTGTAAATGTGCAAAGCTGAGGCATCCTTACCTCGCTGGCCCCCCACCCTGTGACCCAGGGCACCAAGCTGGCCCTCACCCTGTGACCCAAGGCACCAAGCTGGCCCCCACCCTGTGACCCAGGGCACCAAGCTGGCCCCTACCCTGTGACCCAGGGCACCAAGCTGGCTCCCCACCCTGTGGCCCAGGGCAGAACACAGACCCAGTCAAGCCCTAAGTCTGCCAGATGTGCACGGCCAGGGACCAGGAAGGTGGCTCTGCCCACAGCCAGCCCAGATGTAGAGCCCCACTCTTCATCTGGAGGCCGTCAGAGAGCAGCTGAACCTCCCCAGCCAGTGTCCTCACGTGTAAATGGGACAGACTTGACAGGGCTTTGTTAACATCAAACAGGCAAATTCTGACCCAAAACGGCTGCTCAATCCACTCTCCAAACCGCCTTGTAGAAGGCAGACCCAGGCCACAGACCAGAGCAGTATCTGTAGGTGACCCAGAGGTTCATGATTGGGCACTTGGGTGGTGACACTCGTCCCAAGCTGCAGGTGAGTCAGGGCTGGGCCTCGCTGAGACCCCAGGTCAGGGCTCTGGCCACACCAGCTTCTCTAGGGACTCAGCTCGGTTGGGTCTCAGGGCTTTGAACACATTCTCTGTGGTGACCCCCCCCACCATGTGGGGGGCACAGCAAACATAGCCCAAGGACTTAGAGACCTGCAGGCCCTCGAGTAGGGCAGTGGAGCTACATCTGATTGGGGACTCCAAGGACCACACGGTGGTGACAAGTAGTGTCAGGGGCCAGGGTTCCACTCAAGGGAAAGCACAGAGGAGGGGCCATGGGGCTCCGTGTGAGACAGGACGGCCCTGTTCCTTGCAAGGCACTTCCTCTGTGTCACCACATTAAATCCAAACAAGTCAGAAGGTGCTGTAGCACCCAGCCCCCACACTCAAATTGGAGTGGCTGTAGACCTATGGGGGTGACCCGAGCTGAGACGCTCACTGATGGTCAGTGCCAAGCACAGGTGGCACTCGGTGGCCCTGACTTCCTCATAACAGCCCCTGGTCTCTCCCTGCTTGGGCTCGGCTTCTACATCCAGAACACAGTTTTCCTGCCACCAGGACCCCATCTTTTAGGCTCCACCCCCAGATGAGCAGTTCCTCCGAGCCCTCCCTGCCCCCTTGGGCAGCCTGGCATGCAATCACATGCAGGTGGCTGCAATCACAATCCTGGGTGACACACCCCAGGCATCCAGGTCCACACCCCTGCCTACTGTGGGGAGTGGGGGAGGTGCAGGACAGCGGGTGCCCAGCCCCACCACTGCTTTTCTGAAGACCACCTGAGCAATTTGCATCAGAAGTATTTTAAATGTGCACGCGCTTCATCCCAACACAGCCACCTTTGAGGCTTTGCCCCGGAAAGGCTGCCACGGACGTGCGTAAAATGCACGTGTCAGACGGTCGCCTCAGCATCTCTACGGGAGACACAAGGAGCTATTTAAATGGAACATCTGGGAGGCGATCAATGGCCAAGCCATCAGAACTCAGCTGAACACAAACGTCCCTGACGTGAGGAAACTTGGAAACATGTTGTCGAGGGAACGTGTGATGGTAAATCTCTGCCATGACATTCTCGACATGGGTGCGCTGCACACGTGTGGCTCCCACAGAGTGTGAGAAGAAAACAAAACAGACAGGTCCTCGGCACACTGTTAACAGCCATCAGCAGGTGTTGACAATGACGGCGGCTGTTTTTCCTCTTGCCTGGCCCCTGCACTCACCCTGTAAGGAGTGAGTGTTATCTTTGCTTCCAGAAAAACATGTACTTTGTGAAATTAGGAGGACCTAGCTCAGGCGACTCATCGCAGCCCACTCCTAGGTGTCTACAAACAGAAAGTGTGTACGGCCATCACCTGCAAGAAATACAGTGAAGACGCCCATACCACGGGGAGGACGGCCGCAGCCCGCCCAGCTCTGCGCTGGCCGGGTCCCTCCTGCCACGTGGCCCAGACGAAGGGACGGCGTGTAGGGTGCGGCTCTGGCTCAAGGTGGCCACGGGCTTCAAACCCAGGGGCTCAGGGCCAATCCAGAGAACACAGAGGCCTCTCAGGAGGGGCTGAGTCTGGGGGGGTCCCTGCCCTGCAGGCCAGACTGGCCATGTGGCATGCAAAGGATCCCGGCCCCATGGACAGCATCCTGGTAGCCTGGCAGCCCCCTCCATGTGCTGCAGCGCTCAGCCAAATGCACCTGGTAAGGGGGTAAGGGAGGGGTGAAGGGGTGGGGGGAGTGAAGGAGAAGTGAGGGGGGAGGGGTGGGCGAGGGAGGGGGGAGGGAGGAGCGGGGGGATGAAGGGGGGTGAGGCAGGGGTGGGGGTGATGGGTGGATGAGGGAGGGGGGAGGGAGGAGGGGGAGAGGGAGGGGGGAGGGAGGCTTGACTTGACTAGACAAACACAGGAATCGGCACTCGACCCTCCAGAGCGTGGAGAGACCCTGGCCTCCCAAGTCAGGGCTAGGAGGGTTGGCAGGAGACAGAATGGCCTAAGGGAGGGGACAGCCTGCGGTCCCTCTGGTGCCCAGCAGAGGCAAGGGTGGACCTGCAGCAGGGACAGGGCTGAGTGGACAGAAGCGCAGTCAGAGGCCCAGGCTGCCAAGGAGGGTGGGGAGGGCCGTGGGGACCGTGAGCCCCCACTGTGCAGGCGGCCTCCCCCTTCCAGGTGAGGAAGCTGGAGCTCGGAGAGACTGTGGAGGGTGTGGGCCCACAGGGCAGGGTGGCCTTGGACATGGTGGGACTGTCGCGGAGCTGCTAAGCCCCAGGTCCCCTGGTGATGGCCCCTATGTCTGCCCACATGAGATACATGAGGATTGGGCAAGGTGTTAACGCATGCAGGTCACGAGCTGGCAGAGCAGATGTCAGACCAGGACGGTGATTCTGAGGCCTGGTCGGCCCTCCCTGGTGGACTGTGTCCATGAAGCCATAAGCGCCACCAGGAACAAGGGACACCACCCAGAACAAGCCCAAGTTCTCACCGAGCCTGCAGGGGAACTGGGGACGCAGACGCAAAGGGGAGCAGGGGCAGCACAGAAGGCCGAGGGCCAGGATGGGGGGCACACTGGAGGACGCCTGACCCACACTTGGGGATGCAGCAAGGAAGTGAGTGACATTGAGCTCAAGTTGTGCAGAGTGACCAGGTCACAGCCAGGTCTGTCCGTCAGCCTGCTGCAGGACGAGGGCTCCAGAACTCAGAAGCTATGAATAGAGGCATTCGTCCTCACATTCCGGGGTCTCCAGGTCACGTGGAGCTCGGCTGACCACGCTGCAGTCCAGGGGGCAGTTCTGCAGCTGGTGGCAGGGTGGCAGGACCAGCCCTCCGTGCAAGCGTGGCATAGGCCATCCCTCACAGCCTCGTCCTGTGCCCTGGCTTCAGACACAGCAGGCACTTGACCACGGGGCCATGAACACAAAGGGCAAGCCCCACCCTGAGCGCTGGACAGGCCTGGTGGCCTCCCAGTCCTGGGCAGGACAAGGACCAACAGCCTAAGAGGAGTGTCCCAGAGTGTCCCAGACAGAACAGCAGGGGAGAAGGCCCCCAAGATAAGAGAGATCATGGAAATGTGTGTGGCCCAAAGGGGTCAGGAGGAAGCTGACCACCCTCAAGTGACACGTCCTCAGGTGTGGACTCCCCTGGGTAGCCACTTTAGAGGAAGGATTTGGGAGCAAGCAGCCCACTGGCTTGCTCTGCATAGCCTCTGGGCCAGAGAGACCCCCAAAACAGAAAGGCCTTTGTGTGTCAGGAACCTATGAACTCCTGGCACCCCACTACGCACCAGAGGGGCAGCTGGGGCTGCAGCCGGGGGAGGCCTCTCTCTGAAGCCAGTTCCCAGGGCAATACTGTGGGGTTTCTGGAAAACCGAGCAGCCAGGCACAGAGCCCCTGCTCTCATGTCTGAGGTGTGCAGTGGGTGGACCCCAACCCACAACCTCAGGACAGGCACATACAACCTTCCCACATCCGCCCAGCAAATCCTGGCCTCTTTCCTGAAATCTCTCCCACACCCATGTGGCAGGGTGCCGGTAATGAACTCCCAGACCTCCAGTGGAAACTGGTCTGCTTTGATTCTTGTCAAATTCCTTTAATTATGCATTTGCAACTGGCCTGCTCATAAACTCCTCTGAGGTGTGAGGCAACCTGCCTTCTGCCACAGTAGCTTAAAAAAGAAAAGTTTAATGAGCCTTGAATTTCAGCCAAGAAATGAACTTTATAAAACACTCTCCTGCTTACAGATTGGTGAGGTGCCGAGTGCCACCTCCCTAAGGAGCCTCCCCTAGCCAGCCAGCCCACCCTGCGGCCTCCTTCTCTGGGCTATTCAAGAACCTACAACCTGAATCCTGTCTGCAGAGAACAGCAAGAGCTGTGGGAGACAGTTTGCACAAACAGCCCAACTGTTATACACACACACACACACACACACACACACACGCCCTTCTCAATAGGACTTGGCTCCTCCTCCCGTAAAGGGAGCCCTTACTCCCTCCTGACCGTGGTTGGCCTTGTGACTTGCTTTGGCCAAAAGAATTCAGTAAAATCAACCCATTCTGAGCCTGGCCTCAAGGGGCCAATGGGCTCCACTCCCTGTCAGAACCTTGCTGTGCCCTGCAGACAGAGGACCAGAAGAAGTGGACATGAGCTGACCCGCTCTCACCACAGGTGCTGACCAGCCCAACAGACCTGTACACACAGAGAAATGGTGACTCATTCTTACTTTGAGCTATTAAATGAGGGGCCATTTGTTACACACCACTCACTAACTGATACAGAGATCACCGTAGCCTCACTTTTCTCCTCTGTGAAGTGGGAGGATGGCACCCACCCCAGGCCCAGCACTATCAGTGAGTCCTCATAACGTGGTTGCTTAAATCCCTCTCGTGTCTGTCATGAGGGTCAGTGTTGATGGGCTGTGGGCCAGGGTGAGCATTCCTCTCCATTTGGAGAGGCCACCAGGAAGAGCTTCCAGAAGCACATGATGCCCAGGACCATCGAGTCAGAGGTGGGCCCAGAAGGGTCCTGCCTCTTAGCAGGACATGGGGTCCTTCCTGATCTATCCCCCTGAACTTTATCTGGGGCCACAACTCCCATGCCAGTGTCCTCACAAGGCACTCAGACCCACCACCACTTTTGTCACCCTTCCCTCACAGAGTGCTCCCTCTGCCTGGAACACGCCCTCCCCGCCCCTCCCACTCCCAAGGACCACCTGCCTGACGGGACCTAGGTGTCACCTGCCGTGGCGGCACACCCCACCAGCCCCTCTGTCATGTGCCCAGCCGATGACAGGCCGCTCTATGGTTAGTGCACAGGGAAGTCCCAAGGTCAGAACCCTGCCTGTGCCAACAACCAGCTGAGCGTCTGCACTGCCGAGCCTCAGTTTCCCCATTTCTAACGTGGACATGAGTAGAGCCTTGCTCACAGCATGGTAATGGGAGTGAGATAGCCCACAGGGGAGCACTGGGGGACAAACACCAGAAATTGAGGTGGGCAGGGCAGGGGCGCCCACAGGAGGCAGCACCCTCCCCAGAACCCAGCCCCCTACTCATCCTTATAGGAAGGACCTTAGTAGGCATAGGGGTCCCTCAGGAACCTATAGCTTTCTAAATTTGAGACCCCCAAGAATGTGTGCAAGGCTGTGCTTGCAGCCCTGGGACTGGATTTAGGAGATGAGGGGCCCAGACAGTCACCCACTCTGCCAGATCCGCAGCCTCCGAGGGCGGCCGTGTCCACTCTCCACCTGGACACTGGGAGCTGTGCAGACACACCGCCAAGCCCATCCTTTGCAAAGTAATTAGTCCATGACCCTGCAATCTCTGCATTTTGAAATTCATCCCGAACTCTCACGACCCGCTGGGCTTCATTTCAAATGCCCGTGCTCTTTCATCTTCAGAGCCGCCTTCATTAATTCCCACACCCGGACCAGGGCGCGTGTGCCCGCCTCTCCTCCCAGGGCTGTCTGCAGTCTCCGGCCGCAAATTGATCGGCGCTTCCTCCTCGCTGGCATTTGCACAACGGGGGACGGTCTCTGTGTCCGCGGCCGCTGACTTCTCCTTTCCCTTCAATTTGCAGGCCGTGTCTTCCCCGGCGGAGGAAGGTGAGGGGGAGATTAATTGGCAGAGCCGAGTGAGGAACGTTCTGCCCCTAAAGTGAAAGAGAGGCCGCGGAGAAGTTGCAGCTTAATTGGTTACATGTGACCCTTTCCCTTTTTTTTAATTTAATTCTTACATTTAACATTTGAGGCTGCATCAATATTAATTATTGCTGCCTTTTTTCTGAGTTACCTCTCACCCAGGAAAGGGCATGTCCATTTCTCGAAGGATAGACGATGGACTCGCCGAGGGCCAGAGCTGATGGGGACCCCACAGAGATCGTGTGCAGCCCTCATTCCCTGTGACAGGGAAACTGAGGCCCCAGGAGTTGGCGTCTTGGTCAGGTTTCCCGGCCCAGGAGCAGCCTGGGTCCGGCCTTGTGTCTGCATTTCGGAGGGAGAAGAACAAAAGAGAGGCCGGGGCGGGGGGCAAGGCAATTCTGTGTCATTTCCAAATCCCCTGGCATTTCTCAGGAGTTTTGGAAAGATCCTGGCTTGGCGTTCCTGAAGGATGGTAACTCAGCATTGCCACCGAGGGCACCTAGCCCGCTGCGTAGCTCTTAGAAAGGAGGCTGTTGAGCCGAGCTGTGGAGCCGTGACGTGGGTCTGCACGGAGCACCGGGGGCAGAGCCTGCTTGTGTCTCAGGGCGGCGAAGCCGTAGCTCACTAGCGGGAAGGGTGGAGGAGGCCCCCTGACTCTCCGGGCCTGTGTGGGGGACTGATGGCCCTCAGCCCAGCCACTACCGACAAGGACAGGGCCGCTGCCCAGCTACCACACGCCCCCACCGAGCCCTGCACTCAGGCACACTAGGGAGGCGGGGATGCCGAAAAGACCCCAAAGTGTGACCAGATCCCAGGCGTGCAGCCCCAAGCCCTGCTGCCCCTCCGATCTCTTGCTGGCCACAGCAAGTGCTCACACAGGGCTGGATCTCTAGCGTGCTGGGCAGCCGGGAGCCTTTGTGGTGAGCAGATTCTGCTCAGCGCTGGCCCCAATCTGGCCTCGGGTGCTGCCTCTCCCCAGCCGGGACACTGGGCCAGTCACGGCTCCTGTCAGGGAGGCAGTGCGTCAGTGGCCGTGTGTGGGGGGTCCAGACCGCCCCTTTGCTCACCTTTCACGCTGCATCCTTTGCCTCAGGCTTCTCGAGTTCCCACGTCGGGATATTGGGAATGTGGGTCTTGTCTCCCAGGATCCACCAGAGGCTGCTTGAACCCCAGAAACCCACTCAGCCTGACACAAAGAAGAACCTTGCTAAAGGACGTGGGCGTCACAGGGCAGAGGGATGTCAGCAAGGTGGGCCCTGGGCTTGCAGCAAGAGCCAGTCCGCTGCCTCCCCGGACACCCCTGAAACTGACCCCTGGGTGCTCAGCGTGTGTCCCGACTGTGCCAGGCTTTGTCCCAGGCCGTGGGGAGCCACAGGAAGGGAAGGACAGGACGGAGCCCCCAATCTCCCCATGCCGGCCTGACCGGGAGGATGTGACGGGCCGAGCTCTTGGCGCCCCTGGGTGGTAAGACGATGTGGCCCAGCACGGCTGCCCCGGTCACTCCTGGAAAGGGTGACGAGCCAAGACGCACAGACCATGGGGTGAGGCAGGTGTCTCCCATGGTTGGGTGGGGGCTCTGGGGCCAAGAGACATGCCAGGCAGGAAACAGGAGACCACGCATGGGCCAGCCCAAGGCTGGACTGACCCCTGGGCCATGGAGCAGAGAAGGCACAAGATCAGGGGTGACCCGGGAGACACAGGGAGGAAATTGGGGTGGGGAAGTCTTGTCCCAGAGTGACCCTCCAAGTACCCCACGTGGCCCCTTCAACCACAGCAGCAGAGGCTCCGTGGGGCCAGGAACACGTGGGCGCAGCTCTCACCCAGCGTCGGGCACCGCACGTGTTGGCTCTGTCATCCTCCGGGCCAATCTATGCGTGAAGCTCCGGCTTCTACTGCTGCAGAGCACGCGGCCGGGAGGTTAACAGCTCGAAAGCACACCCGCCCATTCATCGGCTTCCCTGTTCTGCAGGTTAGAAGAGCAGCAGGGCACAGCTGGGTTCCCTGCCAGGGGCCTCGCAAAGCCGAGACGACGTACCGACCTGCTGAGTCCTCCCGGAGTCCCTGGAGAGAAATTCCCGCAGGTCCTTGCAGGCCTGCGGTCTCTGCCTGGGCAGCTGCTAGCTCTGGGCTCCGTGCAGCTCTCCCCATCCGAGCCTGGCTGTGGCCCGTCCACCCTCGCGCTTCAGTCTTTCTGACCTCTCTTCCTCCACCAGCTGCGGAAGGGGTCACCTGATTAGATCAGACTCACCCCGGGACCTCCCTCCCCTCAGGTCAACTGCGTGTAACACAACAGAAGGTGAGAAGGACACGTCACCACCACTAGTTTTAGGGATTATCACAGGACATCCTTAGGGAAATGAACCGGGTTGAATATCCTCCCCTCAACATTCGTGTCCCTCCCAGAACCTCAGAACGTGACCTTATTTATAAAATAGGGTCATTTGTGATGTAATTAGTCCAGATGAGGACTTCATGGAATAGGTCAGTGTGACTGGCGTCCTTACAAGGAGAGACACAGGGGAAAGGCCATGTGATAACAGAGTCAGAGACTGGAGTGACGCCTGTAAGCTAAGGGACGCTGGGGACGGCCCACAGCAGCAGAGATGACAAAGGCAGGTGACAGCTTCTCCCTAGAGCCTTTGGGGAGTGGGGCACTGACCACACCCTGATTTCTGACTTCTGGCGTCTAGAACCATGAGAAATTTCCATTGTTTTAAGCCACACAATTTGCGGTACTGGGGAAATTAATATTGGGACCACTTTAGAAATTCTGCCTAGCAAAGGTAGGAACTCATGCCACATTTAAGATAAGAAAACTATGGCAGGCCAGGCACAGTGTCTCATGCCTGGAATCCCAGCACTCTGGGAGGCTGAGGCCGCTGGATTGCTTGAGCTCAGGAGGTCAAGACCAGCCTGAGCATGAGGGAAGACTCCCTCTCTACTAAAAATAGAAAAACTAGCCAGGCATCATGGTTGGTGCCAACTACTCGGGAGGCTGAGGCAAGAGTCTGAGGTTGCTGTGAGCCATGGCACCACAGCACTCACCCAGCTTGATAGAGACTCCATCTCAAAAAGAGAGAGAGAGAGAGAAAGAAAACTACAGCACACAAGAGTGAGCAGTCTGCCCAGGTGACCAGGGCCTGGAGCCACACCGAGCTGTGCCATGTCACAGAGAGGGGAGAGTCTCACTCCCAAAGCTCACACTGCGTGAGACAGGACACCCCAGGTCCTCCCCAGCTGGGCAAGAGAGTCATCCACGCTTTAGACGGAGCAGCAGAGGGTCAGGGACGAGAACTGTGCAGTTTCTCATCCCCACCAGGACGCCTGTGAGAGAAAGGGGGCACCATGGGCAGTTTTGCCAGAGCGACCCGCGGGCACAGGCCCATCCCGGGCAAGGGACACTGGGTCCTCTTGATCAGACACATCTGCCTGCCTGGAGCTGGGCTCTTCCTAACAGGCCCCTTGGCCACCTGCCTGAAGTTTCAGGACTTACTTTTCCAGAAGCCTCCATCACTGGCTACAAAACATGGTCCCCCGAGCGCCTGGTCTAATTGCACACAGCGATTACTCCCAAGTTTCAGGGCCAACAGCTGGGCTAAGTGGCCGTCCCCAAAACCCATTTCCTGCCTGGCTGCGTACGGAATGTTCTTTCCCTCTAAGTAAAATAAACAGGTCTGAACTCATTGGACTTTTCTATTTGCCGTCCACTAAAGCCTTCTAGCTCCTGGGTTTTTATACAACTAAGATTTATAGTATCCATTCTCACCAGAGCAGAGTCCCCAGATAATGTTAATAGATGGCTAGTTTTGCCAATAAATCCCTCCGGCGGTGGAGAGAAATATCTATTTCAGATGAGTTCTCCAGAGCTAATCCACATTCCGAGCTGCGGAGGGCACTTAGGCTGAGGCAGCCCCACTCGACGGGCGAGGGCCACTCTGCCGTGTCCCATCCTGCGTCACCCCTGCCTCTGCGTCCTGCCACCCAGAGATGTGAGGGCCAAAGCTGGGGGGCAGTTGCCTTTGCAAATGCTTCTGAGCGGAGTGGGGCAGAGGCCACTCCTGGGCTTGGTGGGTGCTCGCCGGGTGGGCAACTGATTAGTCCAAAACACAGCATCCTCCCCCACACAGCCTCCTCTCCTCCTCTATTCTCACTGTCCTCGGGGGACCCCCAAAGCAATCTCAGACACAGAGACCACCACACCCTCCCCGATGCCCACAGCCAGACCCTCCTTTCCGGCCTCCAGCAGGTTCTCCATGCACAGCAAGAACAGTGATTGGCCACAGGTATTTGAGGGGACCTCAGAAGCATCAAAGGCCCCCCATGGTGGGGAGCATAAGCTGCCCCTCCTGGGCCCCCACCATTGACCTTCACGCTCACCACATCCAGGTCTCGGCACACCTAAGAGCCCACACCTTGACCTTCGCTGCCCCACCCCTCTGCAGGGGACCTTCTCTGTAGCTCCATTCCCCGCTGAAGCCAGCCTGGGTTCCTGGGACCCGGCACAGGCACGGTCTCCTCCAGGAAGCGTGCCGACTCTGACACGACATGCGTGCATGCAAGGGCACACGTCCACACACACGCAGAGAAAACCCTCTTCCTCTGAAGCAGCCTTAAAGAACATTAAACCAAAGACCTATTTTTTCTAGTCAGAAAAACCCAAAGCCCAGAAAAGGGAAAGGAGTTGTCTAAGGTCACACAGCAGGTTGCAAACTTCCCAGCCAGCTCTTCTCCCCACCTCACCCCCCAACACACCGCCTCCCTGAGAACTCTGAAAATTGAAAGAGATGAAGTGAGTTCCCCAGGCAGATGGAGCCTTCTCATTAGCACCTATGAGCACATCTGCGCCTTCCAGAACATGAGACGTTAACCACGGCCACACAAAGGGCAACAGCCACGCAGGAGGGCCCGGGAGAAGCAAAACAGCTGGCTCTCAGCAGAACAAGCCCACACGGCTCGTGACCACCATCTGGGGGCTGTGGACACTGGAAAGTGAGACCAAGGGTCTTCACTGCCTCCAGCCCCTGTCACTCTTGGCACGTGGTGGCCACGGCAGAGGACACAGGTAGGAGGGAGCTTGTGGGCCGAGAGCACCCCCACCACTGCTACTGAGTCCCTGCAAGCTCGTGGCCTGGCAGCAGAGGCCCTGGGCTTTGTGAAGCCAGGGAGTGTAGAATTGCCCTCCCTCCCTCGGGTGTAAGGATCTGAGCCATCTAGCAGGGGGTAAGTCTCAAGTGCAGGGACCTTTTCAGGTCACCTCCCCTGGCCTTGGGCCTCACTGTGCTCCTGCCCCCATAGACCCCAGGCTGTGGGGAGAGGGGAGGGCCCGGGGCAGGGGAGTCGGCAGGGCCACCCAGAGGCAGGCCCACCTCCCTGGGCTGCCCACTTGGGAGCCTCCCATGGCTCCCCAGAGCATGCTCACCTGTGGAGGCCCCCCAGCACCTGCCACTGCAGACTCCCCCAGCCACCCCCACCTGCGCCCCTCACGTGAATCCCCTGAGAACCGCTGCCTTGGCCATGTCAATGCGGCTCCATCTGCCTGGGACGCCTTTCCCCAGCGCGCAGCTCAAGACAGCTGCCTCTCTGTCAGGGCTGTATTCAAAGCCACCTCTTCCCAAGGCCCCTCCTGAGCCCCCGCCAGTCTGTGAAGCCCCCCTGCACCTCTCCAAATGGCACTGGCAGAACCTTACCTGTGTCACAGACATAGGCAGTCCTAAAAGGTCCCCACCTGTCCCCTGCCATCCTACAGGAGCCGGGGAGTGTCCAGCACAGGGGGGCTGACCTACCCCAGTACAGTGAGCTCTGCATTGAAGGCACTGGGGCCCCTGGGGTGCAGAGCTGGGCTGGACGTCCAGACTCCAGTTGACCTGCAAGCATCCCTGGGCTGCCACACAGAAAGACACAGCCGGCCTGAGCTCTATGGACCGTCATCATCTTTGGACCATCTGAGTCCCAGGCCAGGCCACTGGCACCTTTGCTGAGAGGGTCAGCTCTGGAGGCTCTGTCTCAGGCCTGAACCTGCGAAAGTGTCTGCTGGACAGGAACCCAGTGCTCAGAGACAAATACTCTATGACTAGTCATCGGCAGCGCTTCTAACGCCCAGGACGAGCAAGAGCACATGGAGACTGTCCTTTCTCTCCCCTCCACCTCCGCCCTTCAGCTGTCCCCTAAATGCCACCAAACGTGTCCTTTGTCGCCCATGGGGAGCCGCAGAAACAGATGCTGGTGGTCCGGCCCAAGGGAGGGCAAAGGGGCTCTGCTCCCACCAGACCGTTGGGTCCCGACACCAACTCAAAGAGCAGCCGCCAGCTCCAAGGCCTCTCTGGACAGCCTTGCTGTCCACCAGAGACCCACCCAGGAGCAAAGGGGGGGCCTGGGGAAACATCCCGGTAATCCCAATGCTTTTCAACGCCAGTTCTGATGACAAGTTTGGTCAGATGCACGTGAGAGCCAGAACAGGCTGGTGAGCACAGGAAACCAGCATCATCACTGAACTCTCCTCCCACCGAGTTAGAATAAAAAATGGGAAGAGGACAGAGAAAGAGCAAGAGAGCAGGGGGGACAGAGGGAGGCAGGGCAGACAGGAGTTCCCAGCCTCGGGCAGGAGGCTTCCCTCTCCCTGTGGCCGGAGACAGTCCCATTGCCCACCAGCTCCCGCCGGGTCTCCGGGGTCCCACCGCAGCCAGGGGGCTGTATGCCAGAGCCCCACAGGATACAGCATGACCAGAGGGACTCAGCAAATTTCCCTTCCACCTAAGACCCTTTGGTCTATGCTGTGTGGGGACTTCTCTCGCCAGGGAGCTGAGCCTGTATCCACCCCCGGCATCTCAGGCAAACCGCCGGGTTCTCCGCGGCTCAGCAGCCTTCACCCGCCGCTCCCTGCCGCCCCGTGCGGAGAGCGTGCTGAGTAGCCGGCGTCTGTTTACCACCCTCCCTTCCGCACCATTGGCTGACCTTTTCCTGGGAGCCAGGGCTCCAGCCAGCACCAGGAACACAGACTGACCAGACGAGGCTTAGCCTGGTTTCATGGTGGGTCAGAGACAGGGAGGAACTCATGCAAGGACAGTGACAGCAGGTGTGGTCAGAGCCCTGGCTGGTCCCAGGAGAGCAGAGGGGTTCAGTACTGGAGGGAACAGCTGTCTCCCACCTGCCAGGGAGCCCAAGGTGGGGGGACCCTCCAGGAGTGGAGGGGTGACTCGAAACCAGCTGCCGATTCCTCCACACGCAGAAGACGGTCATTCCCTCAAGGAAGCTCTCAGCAGAAGCAGAGGGGCCTGGCTCTGTCCCACCTGGAATCCAGGCAGAGCTAGGAGGGGCCATGGGGGGGCAGGATATCACTGAGCCCCCCCACCAGCAGCCCATCGGCCCCAGGGACCACCAGGTCAGTCAGCAGCATCACAGCACTCAGCACCCACACCCAAGTGTCCCCGAGCCCTAGGCAGTGCAGGGACGGGGAGGGGCTGGCTCAGTCTGAGGACACCTCTCCATGGCCACACCTCCTTCCCTGAGGCCAGGCTGTCCAGAGATTTTCCCTTCTGTGCAGAAAGCACTTGCCAGACCCCGCCCCATGCAGCCGCTGACCCTGCAAAGGAAATAAAGGGCAGCTCCCAGGGGAGCTGGGATGGGGGCGCCTGCCTTTCTCCAGAGGGTGGGCAGGACCCCAGCGGGGCTGGTTCCCTCCAGTGCTGAGATGGCTTCTCATTCGCACCTTCATTCAGAACACCCAGGTGTGGTCAGCCCAGGACACAACCCATGGCAGCTGAGTGACATGTGCTGCCAACGTGTCCGGGGAAGAGCAACACGCTTGTCATTGAACAGGTGGCTCTGGAAGGAGAGGGGCCAGGTTGGGAGAGGGAAAGTGACAGTCACCGTACTCGCTGTGGGGCGATTTGAATCCTCATCCTGTCCACTGATACCCTAAAAAGAACAACCATTTAAACAACTCTGTGGGGTTTGGGATGATGACGTGGAGAGTGACCAGCGGGAGAGCACAGGCTGCCCAGCTCCGGAAGGAGCAGCCCTTCCAGCAGGAGGTGGCTCTAAGGGCCTTCCCACCAGGAGCCATGGGCGTCTTCTCTGCCAGACAGACCAGCCCAAGAGGCCAGGCTGGGGAAGGCTGGAGGGCTCCACTGGGGGCTAGGCCCCCGCCCGTCCGCCCAGCATCAGCACCTGAGCTCTGCTCACTTCTGAGAACATTCTCATTTCTCCGCCAGTCCCTTGGGGCCTCACCTGTTCCTCTCTGCCCATTTTCCCAGCATAACAATTGCTCAATATTCCCCAAATTACTTAGGAGTCGCCCATCCATGAAATAGCTAAACCGTCGCACCTTCCAAGTAACTGACCACTTCTTACAATGGTCTCAAACTCTCAGACTGTGCAGTCCCAAGGGTGAGGGCCCTGGGGACCATGCAGGTGGGAGGGGGACACCTCAGACAGCCTGTCTCCCCCCTCCCTGAGTGAAGTCCTCAGCCCCCCTTCCTTGGATAGAGCGGCCTTTCATGCTGTTTTATCAACTTTCCCTCTAAAGGGATTGTCTTGATCCAGGAGCTAATTGTATTGACATTAACCTGTTTTAACAGGTCTAAAGTGTCAATAAATCATTTTTTAGTAGCTCTTCTTATTACAGCACTTTGTTAATGCATCGCACTTGAAGTGACAAACAGCCCGAGAAATCACTGCTTTCCTATAACTTTGTCTCTTTAAGTCTTTTCTTGCCTCCTGCTAATCCAGACACTTCTGACGTTGATTCGCCAGTGAATAAAGATGAGGGCAACAGAGCTGGGCCAGAGCCCTGTCACCCACCACGGCTGCATTTCCCTGGGACGTAGCCCTCTGAGCTCCCCGCTGTGCTGCTGCACATGACTGGAATCTCAATAACCGCATCTCCTATACTCACTGCTATGGAAGGATCTGGAGACATGTCCGATCAAGGGTCTCTGTAAAGGGCTTGGGGCCCAGTGTCATAAAGAACAAATCTTCACTTAGACTTTTGGAAATCGGAAATAAAGATTCCAAAACTTCAGTAAACTGAGAGGCTGCTAAAATCTAACTCTGGGCCTCCTGGCAGGCAGAGCAAAAAGGGAAAAACTTTCCATATTTAATTCACACTTAGAATAAATGGACGCCGGCCAATTTTTTCAGGTGAAACTCTTCTGTGGTTGTGAATTCTGAAAGTTGCTGGTGAAGAGATTTGAAATCACACAGAGATGGGTTCAAACCCGGTTGGGACACTTCACTGTCTTTGCCTTGGGCACGTCACGTCCCACTCTGAACCCCAGTTCCCGTGTCCATAACATACAGATGATAGTTGCCTCTGTTCTGTGAAGGTTAAATAAGAAAATACATGTGAAGTACTCAGCTTACTACCAGGAAGGCAGCAGATTCTGGGGGTCCCCGTCTGGGCCGAAGGTACAAAGACGTCCACCCACCTTCACAAGAGCACAAGGAGCCCCTCCCTTTCCCTAAATGCAGAGGAATTTGGCTGAAGTCAGACCCAGGTCTGAGTGTTCCACTGGCTCATTTGAATCCTAATTCTGCCTGTGGACTGCTGATCTGTTCACGGAACAAATCATGTGAACTTTTTCTTCACAGCCTATGTCCCCGTCCCCGTTTGCCCCATTAGGGAACGCCTTGCCACCTGAGAAGGGTACAGAAGCCCAGCCAGTGTCAGGAAGGTGTTCACTGTTGCTCAGAATCCCTCCTGTATTTCAATATTGTTTTGATAATAGTCAAACAAACTATTATCTAAGTGGAAATTCCCCCTGTCCTAAATAAGTCACAAGAAGAAACTTTCCCAAGGCTAACTCCCTAGAAGCCTTGCTCTGAGGGGAAGGGGGCATGTTGTGGGGTGGTTCCACCATGATGCCCATTCCCACTGCAGACCGTGGCATCTGTGTGACTCGGTGGAGTCACTCTGATCCAGCTGGCTCTGAGGACCTGGCATCCTGGGATGCTGAATTAGACCCACCCTGTGGCTGTCTTACTCTGCAAGGGAATATCTCTGCCTGTGGTCAATAGCACGCGCCCTCCATGCGGGCATGGGGTGTACAGATGAGCACAGCAGCTCTTCCAGGGTACCAGCCCACAGCAGCAGGGGCCACCGTGAGCAAAGCCGGGCTGCTCAGCTCCCCCTCAACCTTGGGACCCTGCCGTAGTCTCCCCGACACCTCCTCCAGGAGCTCAGAGCCTTCACGGCACAGCGTCCATGCACACAGACCCAGCAAGGCCTCCGCAGCTATGCGCCGGCCCAGGTGCACTTGGGTTTAATTCTGCACAAGTCAAGGCAGCCAGATTGAACACAAAGACCTCCCAGCTAGCCTGCCAGCTTCCCCAAGTGAGGAGGGAGCCTGTCACTGTTGGTCACACACACAGGAGCTCACTCGTGTGTATATGGACGCACACGCAGACGTGTGAGCATACACACAGACATGTATGTGAGCACAGCACACATGTATGTGAGCACAGCACACGTGTGAGCACACGCAGACACACACTGTCACACAGGCAGGCTGGTACAAGAGTTCGCAACTCGGGCGCAGGCACACACACGTAAACTCATGTGCTAATGGACACACCGGCCGGCAGCCCCAGGAACCTGCAGCTGATTGGAAATGACCATCCCCATTGCATGACAGACAAGGTCATAGGACAGTGAACAATAGCCTGGCTTCATTTAAATGCTGATGTTTCATCTGTCATGAATTTTTGCATGAATTTTTATATTTTTAATTATTGCATTGATGTAGTATCTCCCCTGATGACTGAGACTTGAGACCCCCTTCAGCTCTGTACCTGAGGAGCTCGCAGCACCCAACCCAGCTCCCACAGTGCCCTGAGGTCTGGTCCCCCCCATCTCCGGCCCTCATCCTTCCCCCTCGTCCTCCTCCCCCACCCTCCCCTCTTCTCCTCCCCCCCACCTTCCCCCCAGTCCTGGTCCATCCTTCTCCGGGTTCTCCTGTCCTCCAGGTCCCACCGGAGCACTGTCACTCACCCTTCTCAAGCCCAGGTCTGACTCTGCCAGGCAGTGAGGGCCACCAACCAACCCAACAGATTAGCTTGAAATCTGCCTTGGCCATTTAGCGTGGCACTGATAACACACTATTTCTGGACAGAGGACTTGTGGGTCTATTAAAATCCTGTTTCTTCCCTGCTGTGAGCTAAGGAGACCCATTGCTTTTGGTTCCCACTTCCTGAGTTCAGCCCCAGAGAGAATAATTAATTCCGTTGATCTCTAATTGACTTCAGGTGCCTCCCATACCGAACACTGACACTGCTCCCTTAATGAATAATTTCTTCACCTAAACTGGTTTCAGTCTTTTATGGAGCAAAAGAATAAGAAAATTAAAGCTGTGAGGAGATAACACAGCAAAGAATAAGCAAAACATACTTACATATGCCATCAGGCGCCCTTCTGCAGGAGGGGAGCACTGCAGAGAAAAACAGCTTTACGGGGAAAATGATTACAAATGGGAGCTGGTGCCACGGGCCCCAGGAGGCCGTGCCGGTAACAGTACAGGACACAGGAGTGTGGAGAGGCCTCTCCCCCAGGAGGCCCAGACGCTGAGCCATGGGGTCAGACATCTAGAACCTTCCATGACCAGCAAGAAAGCTGCAAGAACCCACCGCCACTGCCAGGCGACCCCTGGCTCCTCACAGGGGCATACCCCACGAAGAGGATGTTCTCCTGGTGGGTAAGGACAGGGATTCTTAGAGCTCATAATCTTCTAGAAAATGAAGAGAAAGGGCATAAAAGGGGAGAGCCAAAGCTTGCAAATACAGCTGTCACTGCTGGGAACGACTGTTGTCACCCACCTGGACATGCCTTTGCCCCATCAGTCCCCCCACTCACAGGGCCCCATTTCTAACTGCCACGCCAAGGTGCACGGCCCAGCCAGGTCTGCACCCGATGGGTCCCCCAGAGGTGCTGGCAATGTGAGTGGTCGGGGCCGAAAACTGCCACAGCCCTCCTCCCCTGCTCTCAGGAGCCAGGCCTGTGTGGGGTAGGGAAAGGGTTCGGGTCCCACAGGTTCAGGTCCCACCCCACTGGGCCTGGACAGGGGCACCAAGGACATGCAGACCTGGCTGGCTGCTCCTTCCACTGACTCTTCACAGAACAAGTCACAGATGTGGAGGGCACCCAAGTGGACACAGCCGAGGTGCTGCCCTTGTCAGCAGGGGCAGACATTCCTGTAAAACTGCACTCAGTGTGAAAGAAGAGGTCCCTCTCAGGCTGCAGGACTGCAAGGTGTTGGGGTTACATGTCATCTGTCACCACGGTGAATCTCCCTGATAATGGATGAGGAAGGCACCTGCTTAAAAATGAGCAGACAGTGGCTCGGAGAAACCAAACTCCTTGACCAAGGTCCCAAAGACAACTGGTGGCAGTGCCCAGAAGGGGACATATGCCCATGTGACTGTCAGACTCTCAGCCACACACCGTTCTGCAACTTGTCCTGTGAAAACTCGGGCAGTAAATGTTTTACACTCTGTCGCCACTACTCCCATTGCCATAGTAGAGTGAAGGGGCATCAATAATATCTAAGCAAATAAACATGGCTGTGTTCCAATAAAACTTTATTGACAAAAATAGACTGTGGGCCAGATTTTACCTATGGGTTGTAGTTGGCCAACTCTTGCTCTGCCCACATTCATACCACTACTGTTCTCTGAAGTCAAACTAGACTAAACAACAGGAATTTTTGGTTCAAATCTCTGGGATCCTACAGGTTTTATTGGCTTCAGGAATGGCTGTATCCAGCAGTTGGCCAGAAATCAGCCTCTGTTCTCTGCCTCTTGGCTCCACTCTCTCTTCTCCATCAGTCCACCCTGGGTTAGAAGGGCATTGGCCATGAGGAGCTCAGACCTTGCTTCACTGACGAGGAAGTGGGCCCTTGGCAAGTCAAGTTTCAATGACTAAGGAAAGATTTTACAAGATTTTACTCCCCCCCAAAGCTCCAACCAAACAGCAATAAAAGAGAAGTTTTAAGATGTTTGGAAACCAGCAAGCAGACACCACTACAATGTACTGGCAGCTGCAAAGTCACCCACTTGTTGGAGTGGCTCAGGAGGGCTAAGAAAGCCACACCCAAATCTGCTGCCTGAAAAGCCAAAAACCAGGCAGGGGAAGACCTGGGGCTGGAAACCAAGGGAAGCAGGCGCTGCTAGGACCTCATGCCGGGAGGGTGACACAGCAAAGGACCGGGTAAGGGCTATTGGGGAGCTGTAGAAGTTGGGTCCTGGCAGGGGCTGGAGGTGCTCTCAGAGGAAGGGAAGCAGGCCCTGGCTGGAAGCAGCCAGCCCTGTTCCCGGCAGAAGGGAGCCTGGAAAAACCACTTTAGAGAATCTGGCTGGTGCAGGGGAAAGTGCAAATCTCCTGGCAGCTGGGGCCCCCCACACTTGACCCAGGCAGATCACAGTAAGTCAGTGTGGACCAGCCCACCCAAGCCTGGAGCTTCCGATCTGCCTGTCAACTGAGCGTCCAGGATCAGCACGCACTTGCCTCCAGCCGGAGCACAGACAAACCAAACACCAAAACAAACACGGAAAGGCTCAGCAGGTGGGCCGCAAAGACGCAGACGGAGGAGAGAGTTTGCAAACCCACCCTTAATATTCTAAGAGAAAGAAGACTTGCATCCAGGGAAACAAAATCAAAAGTTTCAAAGAAAATGTAGCGGAGGAAATCATGAAAAAAGCATGAACATTTCCCGGGAAGGCAGATCATTAGTTGACAAACTGCAAAGGCCCCCAAGAGCCGACACAGCAGATGAAAACAGACCCTCCCCAAGGCACGTCTCGGCGAGATTTCAGAGCCCAGGACCCGTGAGGAAAAGTCTGCAGCCTTCCAGATGGGGCAGCAAAAGGAAAAGAAAATAGACCACACGTGCAAAGATCCAGAGAACAAAACAGATCCAGACACAACAGGGCAACCCCGAAATCCAGAACAAGGCAAAGCCAAGCCTAGCAAATCCTCAGGGAAAATAATTCCCAGCTAGATTCTTTAACTGGGAAAACTGTCAATCAAATATGACAGCAAAAGAATGAAAATTTCAGATCCACAGCATCTCCAAAAACTTTTTTTATTTCAGATTAATATGAGGGTGCAAATGAGTAGGTTGTAGTGTTTGTGTTTTAAGGTGAAGTTCAAGTTGCAGGAGAGCCCTTCACCCAGGGAGTGTGCTGCGTATCCCGACGTTGTGTCCGTTGGGTGGTTAGGTGAGAGCTCACCGATCCCGTCCACCTCCCTCCGCTTGAAGATAATTGTGTTTTCTTTCCTGTAGGCACGTAGTTGTCTATCTACTGTTTCATGTTTGTATTGAGTACACTGGATACTTGCCTTTCCTTCTTGTGATACTTTAGTAAGAAGAATGTGCTTCAACTCCATCCAGGTAAATACGAAAGATGCAAAGTCTCCATCTTTTTACAGCTGAGCTGTGTTCCGTGGTGTACACACACCACAGTTGATTAATCCACTCCTGGGGTGATGGGCACTGCGGTTGACTCCACGTTTCGGTGCTTGCAAATTGAGGTCCAGTGGACATTCTAGTGCAAATGTCCTTGTGGTGAAATGATGTTTTTCTTCTGGACAGATACTTAGCAATGGGATTGCAGGACCACCAGGAAGGTCTACTTTTAGCTCTTTGAGGATTCTCCCTATCCTCCAGACACTCGTCCCTCAAGTAGCTGTAGGCAGGGGATTCTACCAAAATAAAGGTGCAGCAGGAGAAGGAGGAAGAGGTCAGAGCTGGGCATCTGTGCTGGACGGGAGATGGTGCATCACCTGGAGAGCGCCAGGCCACACTCACTGTCCTCACACCGTCCCCTCACCTGGGACCAGGATGCCAGCTGCCATCTGGGCTTGTCCTGGCCGTAATCCGAGGGAGCCCTGAGTTCCCCTCCACCCTCTGCTCCCAGGACCAGCGGGCACACAGTGTGGCATTCACAGCACTCCACAGCGGGGCTCTGCTACAACCTGGAATCCAGGAAACAGAAGCCCAGGCCCACCCTGTGGTATTTCTGGAAGCCCCAAACGTGCAGAGCCCTGGGTTTCCAAACAGGTCCTGCCCACAGAGTTCCCCAACAAGGACTCTCCTGAGCCCCAAAGCTGAAGCCAGAACGTGACCTGGAGGCTATTGGCGGCATCTTCGTGGACTCCTCGTCTGACAGGTGACACTTCCTCACACACACCGTGGCTGAGCTTACCCCATGTCCTTCCTCCCACAGGGTCAGTCACCTGGAAGACCCAGACTAGCTGAGGAAGGGTGGGCACAAGTCAGGCTCCTGCCTCTGGAGGGACAGGGTGTCTGGGCACAGGGCATATAAAATCACTCACTGGTGGACACCAGGTGCCCTCTCGCTCCAGCCCAGGCCTCAGCCCTGGCCCAGCCTGGTCCGTGCTCTGAACACACAGAGATATGGCCTCCCCGCTCCCCGCCCCACCACCTTCTCTGCCACCCCAAAGCCCTGAATGCCACAGCCAGTGGGTCACAGCTCAGTCACAGCAGACCCTGCTCTGGGGGACTTGAAAGGGTCTGAGAAGGGAAAGTGCTTGGGTGGGGGAGAGCGTGCAGGGTCAGATCCCCTCCCCCGTCAGCAGGGTGCAGCGCACGGCACATCCCTCTGGTCTTGCTGTCAGGCCGACCTCTTCTCCCCGCGGTGCTGAGAGCCCATGCCGCCTTCTCCTTGGCTGCCATTTCCTGGTTCTGAAGGTCCTCGGGTTGGGGTACACGCAGCAGGTGCGCCTGGGAGCTGAAGGTTTTGTGGTGACAGGTAACTCTTCCCACTTTCACACTCACGTTTATGTTGGATTAGCAGTAACAGGGGTGAAACAGTATCAAAATTACTGGAGGAATCTTGATATTGACAATGAAACCCAACGAAAATTCTGATGTGATAGTGATTTTATCTGATGAAATTAAAACGTTACGATTTTTTTCTATGCTAATAATAGCCTACAAAATGTAACCCCATTACAACAATTAAATATTATAAGTAAAATTTCAAAAAACTCTGGTTAATTTATAAATCAATATATTCCTCCAAGAATTTCACGGACAGTCCCAGCTGGTGCTGCCTCTGCAGATCAGAGATTCTCCAAACGGAAACTAAGTTTGAAAACTAAGAGCTGCGACGGTGTCGCCACACTGCAATGACTCGAGCAGGCGCCTGGTTTCTCACCACAGTCGTCACCACTGTCAGTAAAATGCAAATGATGTTAAAACCTTAATTGTAACAACATCACTAGCAATATTGTTAAAATAAAGGCAAGAAGAAGAAATTTTATAGACTTAACGTACACAATTCATTGATTGCGCATGTTTTTGTTTTATTACTCGTCCAAGCATTATTGGTCCGTCAACAGAACACCCAGGCATATGCGACAATAATTAAATTCAGTTCACTCGATATTTTGCCAGCTTTCGGTTATCCAAAAATTACTCATCATTTAATCCATCTCTTTCTATTTTGTTACTATGAAGGTAAATTTATCAAAGCAGGAGGCTTGAACTTTTTTTATTTAACAGTTCTTTAACTTTATTTGTAATTTATAAATATTTAGACATACGATAGGTGGGCCTGAGCCCTACAAATGTTAGTCCTGGGCCAAGATAGGAGCAGGCAGGAGGGGAGATTGAATTCATAAGGGGCACAGAGAGGGCGCTTATGGTTCCAGAATATTCCATTTCTCATACTAGAGTGTAGATGCATGAGTATTTGTCTTGTCATTTTTCTATAACCTGTATTTATACTTTATGCACTTTTGAATGCATGATATATATGATGGTAATAAATAAGATGAAATAAAAATACCAGTGAGAAAAGGGACTTGCCTTGTTCCCCACACAGAGAGGTCGTGAGTCCCAGATGAGTTCACACACGTGACCGACAACCTCGCTCTGGTGCAAACTGTCATTATCGTTCACTTGACTCTAGCCCGGAGGCTGAACATTACCAGCTCTGTTGAGAATGAAAATCTTGTTGACATTTTTCTTACCAGAATTCGTAATAACCTGTTTGCTTTTGTAATGATTCTAAACACAGGACTTGCCCATTTGGGGAAATTTGGAAAATAGGAATTAAAAAACATGCATATATCTTACTACCCAGAGAAAATCACTACAGAAACACTGGCATATATATATGTCTTTTAAAAACTATGTCTCCCTTCCGATCCATAATGTCGTGTGGTTGAGATCAGTCTCCCGACAATTCTTTACCTTGTTTCTTTCACTTCATATGCCAGACTTTCCCCCATGTTATTACAAACTCATTGTAGGCATCTTTGGTGGATAATTTACTTAATCATTTCCTCATTATAGAACATTTAGATGAGTTCTCATTTCTACTGTCACAAATTATCCTCTTCCTAAATCTCTGTGTGGACTTCCAACTAGTTTCTTAGGATCTAGAAATGTCCTTGAGCGAGTTTTTCAGATTCCAGAAAAATGGGAAGACATTTATTTTATACATACACGTCACCAGCCTTCCCTGTGTGGGCACTGACCCGCCTTCACTCCGAGATTCAGCCTTAGCGACTAAGTGAATCTAACAGCCACAGGGACAGACTGGCGATCACAGCAGGCTTTGCAAAACATTGTCTGGACGAGGGAGTCACCACCTCTCTAAGCCTCAAGTTTCTCATCTGTAACAGAGACAGAATCGTGACTTTCAGGCTCAGTACGCGTAAGGGTGAAAAGCGATGTGAGTGCACATGTTGCTGACGCCTGGCACAATCAGTGTTCAGTAAGCAACAATGGACACTAACATTTTCCAAAAGTGCCTCCGTCTTGCTCCAGCAACAAGTCCCAGGACAGGCTCCGACTGGGCCTACCGGGCAGCCCAGGAGACTGAGGGGCCCAGAGCTGCCCAGAGTCCCTCCCCACAATCCTCAGGCCACACCACAGACTTCACCCTCCTCTGCACCTGGTCCCTGGAACTGCCTGCCCGGCTCAGATAAATGATGTCCCCATATCATCAGGATAAAAAATGTGCTACCTGGAGATTTTCAAATCATCCAAACCAAGATCAGAAGCATCTTCAAATATGTGAGTATCTGAAATGTGTAGATATATCTGCACAACTTGTCATCGACCTGCAAAAGCAGTAAAGGAAAGAGGAAGTGGAGGGGGAGAAGGGAGCCCTGCAGCCTCCCATGGTGGTGGGGCAGGAACTGGTGCTTGCAAAAGACCCCTGGGACGAAGATCTTCGGCAGCTGGCTCCAAATCCTCAGGTTCCACACCCATGAAGTCAACCAACCGTAGACCATAAATATTCAGGAAAAAACAGTAAAAGATAACAATACGATAATAATAAATTATCTGAGTTTTAAAAAAGAGTACAGCCCGACAACTACGTACATAGCATTTACATTGTACTAGGTATTAGGAATAACCCAGATATGATTTAAATACACAGGAGAATACATGCAGGCTATATACGCAAAGATGATGCTTTTTACATGGGGGATTTGAGCACCTTCAGGGTTTGGTTCCATGAGGGAGGGCTGGGGGCTCCTGGGACGGCTCCCTGTGGATACAGAGTGACACTGTGCTCGCTTTTACCAATTAAGTGTGGAAGATTGCACTGTTGCAAAGATTGCATTGTTGTGGAGAGTGCATTGGTGAAGATTGCGTTATTGCAGTTTACAGCCATGCCCGGGGGCCAGCCCTGCCTCTCTGATGCGGGACTTGGCCAAGTGACTCACTGTGATAAATCCCCACTGTGATGTGAGTAGGGAGGCAGCACAAGCCCTTCAGGGTTCTGCTGTCTCCCCTTCCCTCTGCCTTGACACCAGCGTGTCCCACATGGGGGCCGCTGCCTGGCTTGGTCCCAGAGTGACAATCCAATGCCGCTGGTGAGGAACACGGTGTGGAAGAAGAGCTGAAGGGACGCTGGTCCTGCAGCAGAGCTCGGCCGGCGCTGCCCGATGGGCACAGACACCAGGACCCAGGGAGGTCGAGGGACTTACCAACACCAGAGAGCTGGTGCCAGAGCCCAGGCTGGAAGCCACGTCCTCCCCTATCTGTCCAGCCCCACCTGCTTCTCCAGGCAACTTTCCACCAGCACACAGTGGGACTGCAGGACAAGCCTTTGACCTCCATCCCAAACCCAGACACTCTAGGGGAGGGAGCTGTCTCTCTGCAGCCCTTCATAGGGACGACACAGCCCCTGTCAGATGGGAGAAGCCTGCTCCACCCTTGAGCTCGCAGGTGACTGGAAGCACAGACAGGACAGGATGACTTAATGGACGCTCAATATGTGTCCTGGGGGGGACAGGACAGGACAGCCTAATGGACACTCACTACGGGACCCGTGCGGGACAGGACAAGACGGCCTAAAGGACACTCACTATGGGCCCCAAGGGAGACAGGACAGGACAGCCTAATGGACACTCACTATGGGCCCCACAGGGGACAGGACAGGACGACTTAATGGACGCTCAATATGTGTCCTGGGGGGGACAGGACAGGACAGCCTAATGGACACTCACTATGGGCCCCAAAGGGGACAGGATGGCCTAATGGACGCTCTCACTATGGGCCCCAAGGGGGAACAGGACGGCCTAATGGACACTTACTATGTGCCTGCTTATCTATCCCTCACAGAAACCTGTTCGCCCAGGAGTGCATCTATTCTCTCCAAAATTCTAAACTCCAAAAGAGCTTCCATAAGTTATCTGGTGCCAGAATCTGACCTGAATTCTCCCAAGACCATTTATAAT
>CAUYRH010080180.1:0-39251 GCA_963574655.1 Perodicticus potto | reverse complement strand
GCCACAACGCCCGGCCATTTTTTGGTTGCAGCCATCATTGTTGTTTGGCGGGTCCGGGCTGGATTCGAACCCGCCAGCTCAGGTGTACGTGGCTGGCGCCTTAGCCCGTTGAGCCACAGGCGCCGAGCCTGGTTATTACTTATTGACCACCTACTGAGTGCCAGGCACTGAGCTGGGCCCTTTATTTATATATCTTATTTATTCCTCATAACGACCCAACAAAATAGGCATTTTTATTATACCTATCTTGCTGACACAGTGAGATAACTTTTTTCCCAACACACAGCTAATAAGTGGTTGAACCAGGACATGAAAAGTTGATCTGCTGTCTTTCCTCTCTGTGCTGCCTTGAAATATGAGAGACATCAGACACTTAGGTCTCAGGAAAGGACACACAGGCAATGCTTGGTAATCTCAAAACTGAAGCAAGAACAGATTATTTAAGTTTTTCCCAATTCCTGACATCTCATTGGATGTCCTAGAAACTGAACCTTATTCAGTCTTCACTAGCCATGAGCCCCCAAACCCTCATCCACTGGGCTCATAGACATTTAAGATGTCAGAACTAGAAGCAAAGTGAAACTTCCTCTGGTCCAACATGTCCCTTTTACAGATGGGGCAACTGAGACCCAGAAGGAAAAAAATAACTCTCCAGCAGCATCAGGGCTGATTCCTGGAAAAACCAACATACTGTTTTCTCTGGACTCTAGAACCACGATGACCTCATGGACTAAGAGCCGGTCTCACTTGCCACCTGTCAGAGCTTTCTTCAAGTGAGTAAAGACAGAAGCAGGTTTCACCTGGCTCCGTTCTGCCAGGGATAGAGCCGTCCCTTCTCTCCACTTCATTCCCACCGAGCTGGGTGAGCTTGCAGTTTTTCCAAAGCAGGACCGGCCTGTCCTGAGCTGCAAGATGTATTAATCAATTTGATGAGGATGTTAAAGCTTTCTCTTTGCAACTAATTATGGCCTGATTTATAGGCCTGGCCTTGGTTTGATAGAGCTCTGCTCATGACAGGGATGAATGTGGTACTGGCATGGACCCCTTCATCTCTTGCATTTCTCTCTCTTCTTCCCTCCCCCCGCCTCCCTCCCTCCCACATCTCCTGCCTCCTGACTGTGCTCTTGGCTCCCACAGGAACACCCTAATGACATGTTGACAAGCTGGTGGAGCGTGGCTCCTTCTCTGTTGCATCTGCCTCTGGCACCACCACTCCTCCTATGTTCTCTGACGTAGGCAGATGGGTGCTGTGCTAGAGGAAGCTCTGTATGCCCCTTCCTTCTGGAAACAGGGAATAATAAAAATATCATGGTTTGACCCAGCATCTTCCTTCCCAACCGTTTCAAGACCTTGTTGAAATAAACTTTATCGCCAATTGAAGTTTCAGGTAAGGTTTATTCTGGTTATTTTACAGATGGGAAAGCTGAGGCAGGGAGGTGAATTTGTCTGCAATTCCACACACAGCAAAGGCGAGAATGAATTGGTGTCATGATTTCCAGCCCTAAGATCTTCCCATTGCTGGAGCCCTTGACTCATCTTGCTGTTCTTAGGAAGCTCTTCCTCCAGGTGCGCTTCCTCGTACCTGTACAACTTGGCAGAAAAAGCCCTCACGTACACACTGGGGCCTCTTTCCCTTTGTTCCACAGTATGCAAATAGGCATGTGAAATAAGGTGTAAATCATCACTTGGCACAAAGAATACACATGCGTCACAACTCTCGGGCCAGTTTCCAGCAGTCCTTATGTTACACAGCGAGTATAGATAAGGAACAACCCCTCATTTTCATCTTCCTTGGACTTGAATGCCATTATGAAGTCACTTTCCCCAGACTCAGCCGGGTAATATGAGAAGCTTCCCTCATGCCAGGCAGGAGGTGGGGGGGGTGCTTCCTTGTACTCAGTAATTGGTACTAGACCCACTTCCCAATAACACCAATGGAGAAAGTGGTATGGCAGTCCCACGCTGTTCCTATGTATCTATAACTGAAAGTCATTTTGCAGTATTTCTTTAACACGCTTATCTCTCCAAGGTGCTAACCTAAACCTAACCAAAGTTAAAATTCTAAATCTAGCCTGAACCTGAACCTGAGCCTTGACTTTACTCCTAACCCTAAATTTAATCTTTCCAATTCTGACGCTAAACTAACCCTAATCTAAACTTGAGTCCAGGCCAGGTGCGGTGGCTCACACCTGTAATCCTAGCACTCCAGGAGGCCCAGGTGAGTGGATTGCTTGAGCTCAGGAGTTTGTAACCAGCCTAAGCAAATGGGGTCAAAAGCGAGACCCCATTTCTACTAAAAATAGAAAAACTAGCTGGGCCTTGGTGGCAGATGACTAAAGTCCCAGCTACTTGGGGGGCTGAGGCAAGAGGATTGCTTGAACCCAAGAATTTGAGGTTGCTGTGAGCTATGACATCATAGCATAGCACCCTAACCATAGGTAACAAGTGAGATTCTGTCTCAAAAAAAAGAGAAAGAAAGAGAAGAAAAACAAAACAAAACCAAAAACTAAACAAAAAACTTGAGTCCATCTGAATGAAGATCTAAACATAACCTGATTCTAGACCCTAATCCTAACTCTAACATAATCCAACATTAGCCCTAAACCTTATTTTATCTAAGTGAGTCTCAACCAGGGATGATTTTACTCTATACTCATGCCTCATGGAACACTTGGCAAAGACTGAAGATATTCTGAGTTCCTATGATGCAGAAAGAAGGCAAATGCTATTAGAATCAGTGAATAGAGGTCAGAGATGCCGCTAGCCATCCTAAATTTTGCAGGACTCCCACACAGAATTATCTAGCTATTGTCTATTTTTATTTTTTTTTTGAGACAGAGCCTCAAGCTGTCACCATGAGTAGTGTGCTGTGGCATCACAGCTCACAGCAACCTCCAATTCCTGGGCTCAAGCGAGTCTCCTGCCTCCGCCTCCCAGGTAGCTGGGACTACAGGCGCCTGCCACAACGCCCAGCCATTTTTTGGTTGCAGCTGTCATTGTTTGGCAGGCCGGGGCTGGATTCGAACCCGCCAGCTCAGGTGTACGTGGCTGGCGCCTTAGCCCGTTGAGCCACAGGCGCTGAGCCTAGCTATTGTCTATTATCTATCTATGTCAATAGTGCCAAGATTGAGAAATGCTGTCTCAACCTAATTAATCTAACCCTAATTCTAAAATAAATTAATACTAACCTTAACTGGGAAAATCAACATAAACCTAATTTCCCAGACCTAACTCTGAACTACCTCTACCTAAACCATAATCCCAGTTCAAAATCTAAACCTAACTAGAACCTTCACCCTAATCCTAATTCTAACCTAGACCCCATTATAAATTAAACTGAATCTGAACCCAACCCTAATAATGTCCAAATGGCCAAGGGTTGTTAAGATGAGAAGAGTGAACCCAGAAGCTTGTGCTATTGCTATTGTTGCTATTTTCCTCATTTTTTCTTCACAATGAACATGAGACTATTCAGACCCTTCTGGATTGTGTAGGTCCTTTATTCTCCCAGCCTCCATTAAGGAACTGCTTATCAGCCCCCTCTCTCCAGAACAGAAGACACTAAAGGAGATGAAAGTCAGACTTGGGTTAGCAGATAGCTGTTTACCAATATATCTCAGAGGACATTGCAAAGGATGGTGACTTTATATGTATACATACATAATATAAATAATACATAGTGCATGTGTATGTATTTTGTATTATTTTTTCATTTTGTTAAGTTTAGAAAAAGTTTGAATCTGCTCTCCTACTTCTTTTTTTTTTTTTTTTTTTTTTTTTTTTACAGTTTTTGGCCAGGGCTGTGTTTTAACCCACCACCTCTGTCATATGTGTCCGGTGCCCAACTCCTTTGAGCCACAGGCACTACCTCTACTTGATCTTTAAATGTCTTCAATTAGAGGTCAATGAGTCAGACTGCATTATCCTCACCTGATAAGTAAGATGCTCTTTGCCCAAGACCACACAGCAAGGTAGCTGGAGAGTTTGGTCAGATGGCTTGATTCATAAGCTATCTTCTACTCTTTTATCCTGCTTGTGATCTCTACCACTATTACCTCCCGTACCTCCCATTTAGTCCAGATATCCAAAAATCTTCAACATTTTTTGAAATTCAAAATGACATCAGGGAATCTCTAAAGAACTCAGGCATATCAGCAAGAAAAAAAATCAAATAACCTCATTAAAAAGTGGGCAAAAGATATGAACAGAAACTTTTTGATTGAAGATAGACTAAAGGCCAACAAACGCATGAAAAAATGCTCAACATCTCTAATCATCAGGAAAATGCAAATCAAAACCACAATGAGATATTACCTAACTCCAGTGAGAATGGCCTTGTCAAAAAGTCTCAAAATAAACAGATCCTGGTGTGGATGTGAAGAGAAAGGGACTCTTACATACCATTGACAGGACTGCAAACTAGTACAACTTCTATAGAAAGTAGTATGGAGAAAGCTCAAAGAACAAAAGTAGACCTACTACTTGGTCCAGGAACCCAACTGCTAGGTATTTACCCAAAGGAAAAAAAGACATTTTATAAAAAAGACACTTGAATATTTATAACAGCACAATTCACGATCACAAAGATAGGGAAACAACCCAAGTGTCTGTCAATACATGAATGTGGTATATATACACCATGGGGTACTACTGAAACATTTTTTAAAAATAGTGAGCTAGGATCTTTTATAACAACCTGTATGGGACTGAGGACCATTCTTCTAAGTGAAGTATTGCAAGAATGGAAAAACAAATGCCACGCGTACTCAATACTAACTTGGAACTAGTTGACCAACATTTATGTGTATGTATGGAAGTAAAATTCATCAGAAATCAAGTAGATGGGTGGGAAGAGAAGAGGATGGGTGAATTCACACCTAATGGGTACATGCATAATTTCATGCATTATGGGTGAAGGGTACACTTACAACTTTCACTTAAAATGTACAAAAGCAGGGTGGCACCTGTGGCTCATTGAGTAGGGTGCCGGTCCCATATACTAAAGGTGGTGGGTTCAAACCCAGCCTCAGTCGAACTGCAAAACAGAAAAATAGCCAGCTGTTGTGGCGGGCACCTGTAGTCCCAGCTACTTGGGAGGCTGAGGCAAGAGAATCGCCTAAGCCCAAGAGCTGGAGGTTGCTGTGAGCTGTGTGATGCCAGCACACTCTACCGAGAGCAAAAAAGTGAGCTCTGTCTCTATAAAAAAAAAATATATATACAAAAGCAAACCATGTAACCAAAATGTGCATATCCTTGTAATATTCTGAAATTTAAAAAGAAAAATGACATTAGGACCATGTCCTGGGTTTTAAAAGGGGGAGCAAAACCAGTGACAAAAGAGTAGTCCTTAGATTTTGAATTGAGATTCAGGTTTAGGTGGCATTAGTTTAGAGTTACTGTTGGGAAATTAGGTTTAAATTTATTTTTAAACCTAATGTCTCTTCATCTTTCCCTGAAGTAGGTCAATGCCCCACATTTTGGGCAAAAACGTTCCCAGTATTTTTCTTATTTACATGCACATGAGCATTACAGAAGAAGCCTGGGACAGAGTTTGCCCAGATGGGCATTGTGACAGAATGTGGTGGCCATTGGCAGTGGCTCAGGCTAAGATGCAGTGCATGGCTCATGATCCATAATCCTACCACTCTGGGAGGCCCTGGCTGGAAGATTGCTTGAGCTCAGGAGTTCAAGACCAGCCTGAGCAAGAGTGAGACCCCCTGTCTCTACTAAAAATAGAAAAATTATCCAGGTGTTGTGGTGGCCACCTGTAGTCCCAGCTATTGGCAGGTTGAGGCAGGAGGATAGCTTGCAATCAGGAGTTTGAAGTGGCTGTGAGCTAGGCTGACGCCACGCACTCTGACCTGGACCATAGACTGAGACTCTGTCTCAAAAACAACAAAACAAACCAGAAAACACAAAAAGGTAGCCAGCAAGGGATGAGGGGGAACCCAATACAAAAAGGGTGTGCATGGGATAGAACTAGGTGGAAAGTCATTGAGATAGTGAGTCTTAGAGTCCTACATTGTTGGACATTTAGAGACTAAATGTAGAGGAAAGAGCACTGGACTAGGGTCAGAAGAGCTACATGTGAATCTCATCTTTGATGCAGATTTTAGATGAGTCACTTCTCATCATTGCTCCATCTGGAAAATAAGAGGGTTGGGCCAGAACTCAAAGTCTCTCTCATCTTTGGCATTCTATAATTCTTGACTAGTCCAATTAGAACCACCCTGTACACATCTTTTTCTAATTCTGTCCTCTCTTTGCACATCTAAACTGGGCACTATTTTTTTTTTTTTTTTGAGACAGAGCCTCAAGCTGTCACCCTGGATAGAGTGCCGTGGCATCACAGCTCACAGCAACCTCCAGTTCCTGGGCTCAAGTGAGTCTCCTGCCTTGGTCTCCCAAGTAGCTAGGACTACAGGCGCCCACCACAACACCTGACCATTTTTTGGTTGCAGTCATCATTGTTGTTTGGCGGGCCCGGGCTGGATTCGAACCCGCCAGCTTAGGTGTATGTGGCTGGCACCTTAGCCCGTTGAGCCACAGGCGCCGAGCCCTGGGCACTTTTTTTTTATTGTTATTGTTATATTGGATTTGTTTTCTGGTGTCCCTGGTTTCCCCTATTAGACACGAGGTTCCAAAAGATGAAGACAGACTGGAACTCTGAGCTCTTGGAGCCTCTAATATAGTGCTAGCTAAGAAGGCTCCATGAGGCCCCCAGACAGGGCTGTCTGACCTGTCATGTGGCCTCCCCTGTACCCTAGAAGCTGCCTCTGCCCTGCCCTCCCTACCCTGTCCTCAGGGCCCAGAGCTGCTTGGTCAGGAGGGCAGGACACTGCGAGCCCTCAGCAACCGCACATTAAGCCTGCTGGAGTTGGAGGCCTCTCCTTCCGAAGAGCTGATGTTTCCTCATGAGGAGCCTCACTGCATTAAGGAGATGAAAAGCTGTCTTCGCAGTGGAGTGAAATCCCTCAGACCCAAAGCAGCTGTTCCTCAAAGCCTCCAAAAGCAAAAATCCTCATGAATAAGTATTGGGGAAGAAGTGAGGTTTTCCAAGAACAAAAGCAGATTCAAGAAAGTTTTCTGAGAGAGGTTGGGACCTTTCATCTCATGAAATAAGTCATTTATGTGTCACCCCAGACTCTCCTTGCCAGCTCCCCTCCTGTTCCATTGATCTGGAGCCACATCCTGCTTCTCTCTCACATGGAAACAGGCAACACCTAGAGCATCATCTGCTTAGACTTGCCTTCAGAGGAAAGAGAAACCACAAACAGCTGCCCCTCGGGCCCTCCTGCCAGATTCCGGATTCCAGCTCAGACCACAGATCTTGATGACTTCATCGGTATCCAAGCTGGAATTCACTTCTCCAAAGACGGAGGGGCTGCCAGCATCGCCGCAGAGACCCTGGACAGAGAGAAGGCTGCACGGTGGGTTCACACCTGAACCACGCATGGAGCAGTGCACAAAGATCTCCACTCTCCACCCAAGGCTGAGCCTGGCCCAGGGCCTGCCCACTTGTTGGCAGCCTGAGGTGAGCCCCCTGACCTCCACCCTACCCCTTTAAAAAGTCTCTTGCTCACAGAATCAAAAGACACTCCCAAATTAGAGCTTCACTCCCTTTTGTCTGGATCCAAGAGGAAATGCAAATACCTTGGAAGAAAATGTGCCTCTGTGTGAATCAATTTATCAGAACCTGTCCAGAACAGTTTTGCTGAAAGAGAAACTGTTTTTCTAAAAGAGCCTGGCCAGGAAATGAAGCCAAAAGTTTCCAAACTAATGGGTCAGTGCTGGAAGGGACGCCTTAAAGACTGTGTAGATAGAACAAACTTCTCGTGCACAGCAGGAAACCAAAGTTCAGAGAAGAGCATCTTTACAGTGTCCCACAGCAAGTTAGTGGCAGAAACTGGAATTTAGGGGTCCTGGTTCTTAACCTTGTGCCAGTTGCAGAAAAGGAAAGTTCAAGGTCTGAAAGAGGAATTTGCCTACTTCACAAGTTTTCCAGGGGCTGGCGCTTTCCGCCTTTGGAATATTTGGTTCCACCCAGAGTGAATCTCAGTTCTTGGCTGTGAACAGCTGCAAAGCAGCACAAATGGAAAGGGATATGGGTGAGAAGGAAGATGGGGTGAAGGAGGCTTCCTGAGCGAAGACTTAGGAGGAGAAGTCTGAATTCTCAATTGCATTTGACTCAGTAAATAATATTAACTCTTGACTTAGGGGGCTATTGGGCTTTCACCTCTCTTTCTAGCCACAGTTCCCCAAAGAGAAATAGTAATGCTATCTTCTTCAGATGCAAAGGATAACACACTAGTAAATTACTCCTGGCTTATACTTCTCTAATTTGCATTCCTTCCCCCCTTATCTTATAATAAGATTAAAAAATGAGACCTTAGAATCAGACCTCAGTATGTGGTTTAAACTATAAAAGATTTTTTTTGATTGTGGTAAAATATGCATCGCATAAAATTTACCATCTTAACCATTTTTAAGAGTACAGTTCAGCAGCATTTAAGTACATTCACAGTGCTGTGCAACCAATCTCCAGAATTTCATCTTATAAAACTGAAATTCTATACCCATTCTCCCAGCCTCTGGTAAACACCGTCTACTTTCTCTCTCTATGACTGTGACCACTGATAGGTATTTGTCCTTCTGTAATGTTATTCTTAGCATAATGTCCTCAAAGTTCATTCATGGTTTAGCAAGTGTCAAAAATTTCTTCCTTTTTTAAGGCTGAATAGTAGTCTATTTTATGGATATGTCACCTTTTGTTTATCCATTCCACCATGCATGAACAATTGGGTGGCATCCACTTTTGGCTATTGTGAATAATGCTACTATGAATATGAATATGCAAATATCTTTTCGAGACCTCACTTTCAATTCTTTTGGGCATACATCCAGAAGTTGAGCTGGTGAATCATAAGATAGTTCTATTTTTAATTTTTAGAGGAATTGGCTTGGTGCCTGTGGCTCAATGGGCTAAGGCGCAAGCCACATACACCTGAGCTGGCGGGTTCGAATCCAGCCCAGGCCCACCAAACAACAATGACGGCTGCAACCAAAAAATGACCGGGCATTGTGGCGGGCACCTATAGTCCCAGCTACTTGGGAGGTGAAGGCAGGAGACTCGCTTGAGCCCAGGAATTGGAGGTTACTGTGAGCTGTGATGCCACAGCACTCTACCCAGGATGACAGCTTGAGGCTCTATCTCAAAAAAAAAAAATTTAGAGGAATTTTCATACTGTTGGCTTAAACTTGGTGGGCCTTTATTTTCCTCATCTGTAAAACAGGCTTGAGGTTGTTGAGAGTATTAAAGAAAGCATGTACACAAAGCTCTTGGCTTGAAGCCTAGAATGTGGTAGAAATTTAAGAAATAGTTATCCTGTAGGGACTCTTGAAGAAAGGGATTGTGTTTCCTTTCTATATCTCAAGCATTTAATATGGTGCCATCCTTGTAATATGTGTTTAATATATTACTATTAGTGAATGAATGAATAATAAATAAATGCATCCTTGTAACTCTGGAATATCTAGAATAATTTTAGTACATTGTAGGTGCTCAATAGATGTTAGTTAAATAAATGCATGTGGACCAAGCATGGTGGCTCACACCTGTAATCCCAGCACACTGGGAGGCCAAGGCAGGAGGAATGCTTGAGGCCAGGAATTTGAGAGCTTCATGGGCAACGTAGCTAAACCCTGTTTCTAAAAAAACATTAGCCAGGTGGGGCGGTGTGCATCCACAGTCCCAGCTAGTCACGAGGCTGAGGTGAGGGGATTGCGTGGGCCCAGGAGTTCACGGTTGCAGTGAACTATAATTCCATAACTGCACTTACACTCCAGTCTGGTCAACAGAGTTAGACCCTACCTCTTTGTTTTTGGCCTGGGCTGGGTTTGAACCCAGCACCTCTGGTATATGGGATCAGCGCCCTACTCCTTTGAGCCACAGGTGCTGCCCTAGACCCTACCTCTTTAAAAAAAATTTGTAATGGAAAATAACAGGAAAGCCTATAGAATTCCCTACATAAGGCCTATTTCTTTCATACTGCACTTCATGAGAAAAGAAATTTGCTCATGTCTCTACAGTTTCAGGCAGGACAATTCAGAATCGAGTACTGTGTTTGGCTCACTGCCACTCATGCCAACGAGAGGAGGGATTCCCTCCTCTTTCTTCAGCCATGGCAAGTGAATTCCATTGCGCAGAGGGTATAAAGGCAGAATTGCTCCATGTGAAAGTTAACCAGCGCACTTCCAGGCTATACTGGGCTTGCTAGACTTTCTTTCTGTCACATTCGTGGAACACTAACTGTGAGCACCAAGGTGTACTGCCAAGCAGCATTGTCCATGTTGCATCTTTTTTGTTTGTTTGTTTTTGCAGTTTTTGGCTGGGCTAGGTTTGAACCCGCCACCTCCAGCATATGGTGCCGGCGCCCTACTCCTTTAAGCCACAGTTGCCGCCCCATGTTGAATCTTCATAGTCCATGCAACTCAGATCTGGCCCAGCTCTAACAGTAGCTATCATTTCTTACCTCTCAGCAGCATCTCCCTTCCGTGGCCACATTCCTGACCCCAGTAGGGTTACCTGTTCTTACAATGGAACCCAAGTCTTTTTTTTCTGCCCATAAGTTTAGCTTTTACTTTTTTGCATTGTCCATAATTGCATTACACCCAATATTGTAACTACTCAGTTTTCTAGAACCTCTTTCTATTACCTTTTCTTCTTCTGGAATGGCCCTTCCACTCAAGTATGTTGGTCAACACTTGCTTATATACTCTGGTGCCTGGAAACAGAACTGAGAGGAATGGAAACTCCCTCCCAGGTACATGGATTAGGAACTCATTTAATGCATCTTTAGCCCCTTACATAACACCTGGAATTCAGCAGGAGCTCAATAACCAGACATAAATTGGATAAATGTTGGTTTACTGTATCCTATTCCTATACAATTCTCTTTAGATTATAAACTCTCCAAGCATGGAATTAAGAAATATGTCTCTCCTATCAGGATGCCTCCTAAGCCGGAGACCATATTTCTCTCTGTCTTGGAGCTTTCTGAGGGCAAGTCTGTGCCACCTCCATGTTCCTTGAGCTCCCAAAACTTCATCAAAGACCTTGTTTAATGATGACTAAGACCAAGGTTTCTCAACCTTAGCCTTATTGACATTCTGGGCCAAGGAATTCTTTGATGTGGGGACAGGATGTTTATTTAGCAGTGTCTCTGGCCTCTACCCACTAGATGCTAGTGACAACCCCTCCTAGCTGTGACAACCAAAAATGTCTCCAGACAATACCAAATATCCTTTGTGTTTGGGGAGTGGAGGAAGGGCAAAATCACTCCTAGTCAAGAATCACTGACTCAGACTAAAGCAAAAGAAGAAGTGATTTCTATATTCTTCATTACCTTATGGGAATGGAAAATATTTTTCTAGTAGAAGAGAAGTTGAATATTTATTGGTGTTAGATTGAGAATTGATAAGTAATATCCTTTCAGCTCCTGGGGTTTCTTAGAATTGAAACTGGGAGCACTCCAGGGGAAACAATCCCTGCAGAGGACAAATATGTCTGTATCAGATCATTGGGTTGCAGAAGGTAATGACAGAAGAAGGACGTGCCGAAAGATGAGGACATACCCTATCAGAAGTTACTAGAGACAGCAATTACTCTCTGCTCCTCAAGACCTGCTAGAACTCAGTACCTGTTGGCCAAGCACAGTGGCTCAACCTGTAATCCTAGCACTCTGGAAGGCTGAGGCACGTGGACTACTTAAACTCAGGAGTTGGAGACAAGCCTGAGCAAGAGAGAGACCCCATTTCTACTAAAATGACTAGAAAAAACTAGTCAGATGTCATGGCAGACATCTGAAGTCCCAGCTACTTGGGAGGCTGAGGCAAGAGGATCTCTTGAGCCCAAGAGTTTGAGGTTGCTGGGAGCTATGATGATACCATGGCACTCTACCTGGGGTGACAGAGTGAGACTCTGTCTCAAAAAGAAAAAAAATGATAATACAATAAAGGTCTGCTCTGGTTGGACCCTATCTGCCTGCAGAAACTGGAGCCCAAAGAGGCTGGGTGACTTTTTTAATGTTTCGCAACATATCAAAGACGAAACTAGGACTTGAACTCCCCTTGAGACGGACATCTGAAAGACTGAAGTCATGGTGTGCCCTCAGCTGTCCAGGGCCTTTTCTTTTGTCTTTCCCAATCCTCTGATTATAGGATCAGACTAGACCAGAGAGACGGGAAGTATCCATGGGTGATCTTTGCTAAGGGGTGGGGATGGGTTAGGAGGATAGAACTGTTCACAGTAGCAGCCCATTTCCCAAGATGCTATGAGTTGCTGGCTTCTGAGCCCACTATCTCACTTTCGTGTTGCTGTGTAGAGATAAGCTATCAAGTTCTACACAGGACCAACTGAGGAAGTTGGGAGGGCAGGGAGGCCAAGGCAGCTGGTAGGAAAGGACTAGCAGCAAAAAACAAATGCAAAGCATCCTGGGAACAAAACTGCTGACTGGACTGTTAAGAAGTGCAGGGAGGGGTCGGCACCTGTGACTTAGTGAGTAGGGTGCCAGCCCCATATACTGAGGGTGGCGGGTTCAAACCCAGCTCTGGCCAAACTGCATCAAAAAATAGCCGGGCATTGTGGTGGGAGCCTGTAGTCCCAGCTACTCGGGAGGCTGAGGCAGGAGAATTGCCTAAGCCCATGAGTTGGAGGTTGCTGTGATCTCTGACTCCATGGCACTCTATCGAGGGTGGTAAAGTGAGACTCTGTCTCTAAAAAAAAAGAAAGAAGAAGTACAGGGAGAAGAAAAAGAAGAATCAAGGCAAGGCGAGAAAATAGGAGAAGGAAGAGGAAGAAAGGCAGAGAGACCCATAAAATTTAAAGAGGCTCAGTGAAGCAGAACACCAGGAGGGAATTTTCCCCTTTCTCTGAAAAAACTACTTTCTCCCTTCTCTGAAAAAAGTTATTTTCCTGAGGTATGTTATTTTAAACGTGCTTTTCTTCTGTCTTGGCCTTCAAAGAGTTAACACACCCCAAATATTCTTAAATTTTATTTGTGATCTTATAAACAAAGAATCAAGTCTTCAAGAGTGATTTACTGTGTGACTTCTGGGAAGTCACTCAACTATACTGAGGTTTTATACCTCCCTCTTATTTAAAAGAAAAAAAAATACAGAGATTACCCTGAGCCAGCTATAAGGAGAAGCCTCATTGTCTAACTCACTAGAAGTGCTAAAGAGCTGTTCTTTCATCTGGAACTACCTAGGGAGAGATTTTCTTACCATGAGCTTTTACATCCTCATTCATTTGAATTGGTGCTCTGGGAGCCAGGCAGGGAACAGGTATTTTTATCTTACTTTAATGGATAAGCAGTAGTGTAACTAGTAAAAAATGGATCTCTCCTTTGTAATCCTCCTCTTCATACCATGGAAAAGGACCTGCTTTTTTCCTCTGAGTAGGATTCAGAGACTTGGCTGAGCAGATTAGATTTTGGATAGAGGGGATTCTGCTCTTTGGAGAGGGAACATACAGACTGGCAGGGAGGTTGCTGGTGTCATGGGAAAGCTTGAATCCAGAGCCTTCACTTGATCCCAGCTTCCTAAACCCCTCACAGTTGTGTGACTTCATGGTCTTGGCTGCTCTGGCTTAGTTTCAATACTGGAACTAAAGCAAGACTACATTCCATAACCCTCTGATAGAACAAGTCAGGGCTGAGTGAGGAAGCAAACTGAAGATTAAGAATTCCCAGTCTGGGGAGGCGCCTGTGGCTCATCGAGTAGGGCGCCGGCCCCATATACTGAAGGTGGCAGGTTCAAACCCGGCCTCAGCCGAAATGCAAAAAAAAAAACAGAAAAATAGCCAAGCGTTGTGGCGGGCACCTGTAGTCCCAGCTACTCGGGAGGCTGAGCCAAGAGAATCGCCTAAGCCCAGGAGCTGGAGGTTGCTGTGAGCTGTGCGATGCCATGGCACTCCACTGAGGGCGAAAAAGTGAGACTCTGTCTCTACCACAAAAAAAAAAAGAATTCCCAGTCTGGGGTTTTCATGAGCTTCTTCTTCTTGTTCTGTCTTATATACTCATTCTCAGTTTCTCTTTCTTCAAGGTCTCCTTTCCATTCTCATTCAACTTGTAGGTGGCAACTATTTCTTTATTGATACACTTTTCTAAAGCCCACATCCTCCAGGGGGCCAGATCAGATTACACCAGCCCTTCCAGGAATCCTTCCTTTACTTTGTTATTAGATCCCCAAATTTGTCTGCCAGAACAAGACCCTGCACACACAGAAAGACAGCAGTAAATGAGGGGTGAGTTATATGTCTAGTGTAATTTATAGGCTAGCATATAAGTTAACATCATGTGCACAAAATCCAGAACTACCTCTGTTGATGCACTGCCTTGGGCTCTGAAATTCTCATTTTTAGTGTTCTGCAGAGTTGAAGGGACTATGACTCCATCAGCCATGGGGCCAATTCCTGTGGTTGTTAGAATAACTGGATTATTTTGCTGTGTCAGACACACCCCTGGCCCTAAACTCTACCTCCCAAGGACAAAGATTATATTGGAGAAGGTGACCCAATGAGTGAGTCCTTCATCCAGAGCCACATTGGGGTGTCACTGTCCTGGTTGCTTTCGAAGCATCTGCCTCTCTGCTTTGAAGTCCAGCATAGAAGAATGTCTAAAGGTAAGAGGCCTTCCCTATGCCAAAGAAGAAGGAGGGTCCAAGTTCAAGCACAGGAACAAGCATAGAGAAAGGATCACCAAGCAAGAGGAGCCTTTCCCTCCTTATGAAGTCACAAAATCATCAAGGAGCAAAAACAATGTTCTCCCTTCTCTACCCTATGTGACACCAAAGACTTCTTGCTGCCTTTCTTGACCTGGCCAAACGCGCACGCACACACACACACACTCCTTGCCCTTGCAGGACAAGGCCAGGCTAGACCAGATGACAGCAACCTAAGGAAGCTCCCAGGACAGGGAAAGGGTGGGAGCAGCCAGGCCAACGGTCTGGATGGCTGAGGCAGGTGCCGTTTCCCTGCATGATGGAGATGGGGCCTCTGATCCTGACCGAAGTTATTTTACGTGTCTTCATGGGATCGAGAGAAGGAGAGAAGAGAGGAGAGAAAGGAGGCAAAGGACAGCAGGGCGCCGGCGGAGAAGCAGGGCCAGCCCGCCGCGCGGGAGAGCGGGCGCCCGGCGTGCGGGGCCGCCGCTAGGGTGCAGCTGTGGGCTGACGCGCGAGCCGGAGACCGGCTGGCAGCGATGGCGGTGAGGTTCGGGTGTTGTGTTTCCACTGTAACTATAATTAGGCGGATTCAGTGTTTATTTAGGCTGAGAGCTGTAAGATAAATGACAGCTTCGAAGATGCTTTTCAGCACTTCATAAATCACCCACCGGCCCGGGCAGTTTGCTTCTGCCACGTCTCGGTTCTCCCTCTGCGCCCTCCCTGTCCCCCACTCACCTCGGAAGAGGGCACAGAGATGACTTCGTGCCTCTCACCACAAAGGACAAGAGGGCAAAGGGGAAATAGTGTCTATCCTTCCCAAGGCTCCCAGCGCCCCGGAATGGGTACCAGGCAGCTCCCGGGAAAGCTGTCAGAAGCTTCCTCCCGAGGTGGTCCTGGCGGCCAAGTGGGGCTGGGTTGACGGGCAGGCTTGCCCTCCTCTGGGAGAATGTGGTCTCTAATCGGCTCTAATTCAAGCTCTCCTCCTTGTGCTTCCCTGACACATCTGGAGATTTACAGGAGACGTTTGAGAAATATTTATAGTACAAGGAACCTTTTTATCCTCCTGCTATGACTGTGTGCCTCTCTTGGGGGCTAAGGGTGGAAAGGATCCCTTTCCCATGGGAGAGTACGTTCTTGGAGAGGGATTGTGGAGAGCAGTCCCGCCTCCCAAGCCGAGTTTGGAACTCCCACAGGATCAGGAAGGGCAAAGACCTGGGTGGAATCAGTTCCCTTAACAGGCAAAGGAAGCAGAATGTGGGGAGTCCAGTATGAGGTCTCTCAGACTTGAACTAGAGGTAAACAGACAAAATGCAGAGGTAACAACCCAACAGAGAAGTGAACAAGGTCCTGGACCAGCACCTTTCCATGCAGAAGTTTCAAACCAGAACCAGCATTTCAGGGTCACCCGTCAGACGTCAGGGTCAGTGGCATGGACCCTTCTCCCAACTTAGAAACATGGACTTGGGAAAAATGACCTTATGTAAAAACAGCAAGTTAGTCTTCAGCAAGTAATAAGGCTTATAGTCCTCTTATGAAGTTCATGATAGCAGCTTAGGTCATTCATGGGCTGGGGAGACCCAGCCAAGCCACAAAGGAGAAGCGACTCCTAGCTTCAAACCTCAAAGTACTGCTACAGTGAGGAGGGGTGCCGTGCCACCAAAGCCCTTTTTTCCAGGGACAGCCCTCGCCAAGGGATGTGCATTAGGCCAGAGAACGGAGCCATCTTCCCACATGGAATGGCACCTACAATGTGTCAGGCCCTATGGCCCCTGAGTTCTACGAATATGATCCTCACTGCCCAAGCACTGCCTAGAAGGCCAGAATGCACCCAGCAAAGGAGTAAATGGGCCAGACACCAGGCTTCAGAGCTGGGAAGATTAGCTACTGACATTTGTATTTGGTAGGGCATAAAGAAGGCTGTTCTTTCTGCTGTCAGGAAACCAAGCAAACAGAATAGACATAGTAGATAAAATCCCCAATTCAGAGGCTCTGCATAGATATGGTAGTGTTATATAACCCTGTGAGCTATGTCATAGCTTCATTTATCTATTCATTTTTCCAGCACGTATTATTCACGTTCTATGTGCAAGGCACTGTGCTGGGTGCTGGAAATAAAATGATGAAAGACAGTCCCTGCAAGTTCCACTCTTATGTAGCAGATGGGCATAAAAACAAATAATTAAGAACAGCAATAGTGGACATGTGCACAAAATAGATGGAGCCTGGTACCTACTTGACAAAGCTGATCTCTTTGTCAGTAAGGGAGCTCAGATCTCCATAGTGGGCCATTGCTGAAAGCTGCGTAAAGATGTAAAAAAAATCTATAGCACCATAATTGAGAACATGGACTCTGCAGTGAGACCTATTTGGCTTTGAATTCCAACTTACTAATTGTGGGATCTTGGGGAAGTTGTTTCATTTTCCTACACCTCTTCTGTAAAAGGATGATCGATAACTATTGTTACTGTTAATATTAATGTGTTTACCTCACAGGATTAAGTGAAGATTAAATGAGAGAATGCATATAAACTCTTACCATAGCGGTGGCTCATGCCTATAATCCTAGCACAGGGGGCTGAGGCAGGTGGATAGCCTGAGCTCACAGGTTTGAGACCAGCCTGAGCCAGAGCGAGACTTCATCTTTAAAAATAGCCAGGTATTGTAGCAGGTGCCTATAGTCCCAGCTACTTGAGAAGCTGAGGCAAAAGAATCGCTTGAGCCCAAGAGTTTGAGGTTGCTGTGAGCAATGAAATTACGGCACTCTACTGAGGGTGACAAAGTGAGACTCTGTCTCAAAAAAAAAAAATACTCTTACCATAGTGCCTGCAACACCAAAAATGTTCAATAATGTAAGTTAAATTAACATTAAAAAGAAATGAAGGAAAGAAGGAAAAGAGGGAGGGAGGGAGAGACAGAGAAAGATGAAAGGAAAACTTCTGTATATATATAAAGTAGGAAACAATGCTTAGGTTCCCTGAATGAGAGAGAACTAATTTTTATACAGCCACTGCCATCTTCTCCATGGTTTCTATTGTGAATTGGGAAGCTTTGGTACTAATCCCAGCTCTGCCATTAGCTGGAAACATGTTCTTGCTCAGTCTTTGGGCTTCAGTTTCTGATTTGTGAGAAGAAAAGTGCAAATTTCCTCCTATAATATTTTCACATTTTATGATTCTGTCCAAGAACGTGCACAATCGGCCGGGTGAGGTGGCTCACACTTGTAATCCCAGCACTCTGGGAGGTCAAGGCAGGGGGATTGCTTGAACCCAGGAGTTCCAGGCCAGCCTGAACAAGATCAAGACCTCGTCTCTCCTAAAAATAGAAAAAAATGAGCCAGGCATTGTGGTGGGCACCTGTAGTCCCAGCTAACTTGGGAGGCTGAGACAAGAGGATCCCTAAAGCCCAGGAGTTTGAGGTTTCTGTGAGCTATGACAACACAGGATTCTACCCAGGGCATCCAAGGGAGACTGTCTTTAAAAAAAAGAAAGAGGTGGCTCGGCGCCTGTGGCTGAACGGGCTAAGGTGCCAGCCACGTACACCTGAGCTGGCAGGTTCGAATCCAGCCCGGGCCAGCGGGCCCGCCAAACAACAATGACGGCTGCAACCAAAAAATAGCCGGGCATTGTGGTGGGCGCCTGTAGTCCCAGCTACTTGGGAGGCGGAGGCAAGAGACTCGCTTGAGCCCAGGAATTGGGGGTTGCTGTGAGCTGTGATGCCACAGTACTCTCTCCAGGGTGACAGCTTGAGGCTCTTGTCTCAAAAAAAAAAAAAGAAAAAAGAGGCTGGGCACCCGTAGCACAGTGGTTGTGTGGTGTCAGCCACATATACCAAGGACGGAGGGTTCGAACCCAGCCTGGGCCAGCTAAACAACAATGACAACTGCAACAAAAAATAGCCAGGCATTGTGGTGGGCACCTATAGTCCCAGCTCTCTGGGAGGCTGAAGCAAGAGAATTGCTTAAGCCTAAGAGTTTGAGGTTGCTGTGAGCTGTGATACCATGACTTTCTACCAAGAGTGACACAGTGAGACTCTATCTCAAAAAAAGAAAGGAAGGAAGGAGAGAAAGAGAGAGACAGAGAAAGAAAACAATCTTTTGGAGGTATGGATGTGTTCACGTCATTGTCATGGGTGTATACTTATCTCCAACTCATCAAGTTGTACATATTAAATATGTCCAGCTTATTGTATGTCATTCACACTTAAATAAAGTAGTTTTTTTTTAAGCACACAAAACATAAGAACACTGATAGATATGTTAATAATTTTGCAAATCTAGCCAGGATGCAGTGGCTCATGCCTGTAATCCTAGCGCTCTGGGAGTCTGGGGTGGGAGGATCACTTGAGGTCAAGTGCTCAAGAACCAGCTGAGCGAGAGCGAAACCCTTGTCTCTACAAAAAACAGAAAAATTTGGCTGGGCATGGTGGTGCATGCCTGTAGTCCCAGCTACTCGGGAGGAGGATCACTTGAGTCCAGAGTTTGAGGTTGCAGTGAGCTAGGATGACACCACTGCACTTTAGCCTGGCGGCAGAGCAAGACTTTGTCTTGAAAAAAAAATCAATAATAATAATTTTACAAATCAATTAACAAAATGTATTGTTCCAATAGTTTCTAAGAAATGCTCTATCACTGATTAAATATCCTAGGTAACACTCAACATGAGGATGTATCAGCTGTCCTCAGTCCTGACAAATATCTTTGTGACACTATCAATAGCACAGCAACCAACCTGAGGCTGCAGCAATGTCAAGGTTGAAGAGGTGAAATATCCAAACCCAGGATGATGTTGGAAATTTCCCCTAAGCCTAAGCTACTCAGAACTTAGATTTGTTTTTCTTTCTGAAACCTTGGTCTTCTCTGATTAATTTTTCTCAACCCTTCTTGTTTATTCCATTTAGTCAACATATACTAAATATTTCCCACGTGCCAGATACCTTGGCTAGATGCTTAGGATTAAAACAAATATTAGTATAACTCTTTCCCTCAAGATGTTTACTGTCTTTTTTCTTTTTTTTATCGCACTCGGTAGAGTGCCGTGGCGTCACACAGCTCACGGCAACCTCCAACTCCTGGGCTTAGGCAATTCTCTTGCCTCAGCCTCCCAAGTGGCTGGAACTACAGGCGCCCGCCACAACGCCCGGCTATTTTTTTTGTTGTTGCTGCAGTTTGGCTGGGGCTGGGTTTGAACACTCCACCCTTGGTATATGGGGCCAGCGTCTTACTCACTGAGCCACAGGTGCCGCCTATTTACTGTCTTTTAAATGGAGATACGTGGAAACAAATCAAAGAAAGGTAATAAAATGCCATAAGTCTGCATAGGGAATACCGAGATGGCAAGGAAGAAATAACTGTTTCTCTCTCATGCCTTCACTGTGCTCTGCACACTACTGGTGTCCCATATGTTGGATAAATGAATAAACCAGCAAATAGCCTGGAGTAGAGGATCTGAGTAGGCAGATTAGATTAGAAAGAAACCTACCCCTTCCCAACAATGCTATGAGACAAATAAACCAACTAAATTAAGGGAAGTAGGAATGGGGTTTTATATCCCCACAAACAATTCCTTGAAGCTGGTGTATTTCATAGATGTACCCTGAAGCTGGCACTTTCTTTCTTTCTCTTAGAAAATCCCAAGGCTACTGATTTCCTAGCCAAAATAAATTGAGCAGGGTAGGGGCCCAGGGAAGATGTTCTCCCAGCCATATAAGAATAGGTGAATCCGACCTCCCCAGATCATGATGTGGAAGGAAATAGTCATTGTGCTGGTTTCCAAAGAAGCTGGACAAGGATGAACCAAATCCCTCCAGTCTTCATTTGATCAAAGGCCACACGGTGTCTTGTTGCACGCGGGGCTCACTCTCTCTGTAGCTTAGGATCTGAAGCATGCAAAGGAAGACAAAGTTAGAAGTTTCTTTCTCTCCAATGGCTCACAGACCACCAGACACAAAGAGGGCTGGATGAGAACGTGTGGGTAAAGCAACAAACCCAGCCCTGCCCAGGTAGAAGAACCTGGGGGGAGGGCTGCTTGGGGGGAGTAAGGACAGACAATTTCCTTGTAAAAGACAATGTATTCCTTTGTTTTATATTTTGGTATGAGAGGCTAAAATGTAAGGAGGAGTGGAAGAGCTGTCACATTTACTAATGAGATCCATCTTCATAACCCAGATCTTCAGAGAGCTTCTTGCAGCATAATAATTCAATACTCCTCAGAACTTTGCTTCATTTCTACTTTCTTGAGGAAGCAAGCAAAGAAAACTAGGCATTTCCTGTTCAACCCTGTGTCCATTTAGATGCACTAAAGTCTCCTATCTGGTTAACTTCAGGTTTTTCCTATTGTCAGCAATCTCAGAGAAAGCCCCAAATTTCAGCAGTTAATGTTACAGGCAGACCCCAGTTACTGTCACCCAGTAATCTCCTCCTGTTGACCCCTGGCTTTGAACTTGGTTCAGTCAATGTTCTTGACTTTTCCCACACTCCCTACTTCCAGTCATAGAAAATTCAACAAAGCCTGTTTTCCAGTGTAAGCATGCAAATTTCACACTCAACTTTAGGCTCTTGTAGCTCCTGACTTGAGCCCTGCTCAGGAGACAGGTACACACATATAATAGAATTTGTTTTGAGAATCTGCCCTTCAGGTTAAGAAGATGGCATGGCATTTCTTGTCTGAAGAACCTGTAATTTAAATGTTTCTCTAGGACTAGAGATCAGAGTCGCAAAGACCCAGAACACTTTACCAGTGCACCTTGGAAGTCAAATTGAGAGCTTGTGCTAATGCTAGATAATTCTATTTGGCTCAACAAACATTTGTTGAGTGCCTACTAAAGGCCAGGCACTGTGACAGGTGCTCACAATTATTGCTAACAGCCTGTGCTTGTAAAGTAGTTGGCCAGGGTTAGCGATGCTGTTAGGTGGCTGACAAAGAGAAGGTCATATGCCTATAAGCCCAGCTACCTGGGAGGCCAAAGAGGAAAGACAGCTTGAGCCCAGGAGTTCAAGGCCAGCCTGGGCAACCGAGCAGAACCAAGTCTCTAAAAAAAAAAAAGAAAAGAAAAATGACAAGACCGAAGGGAGAACAAAGCTCATGATCATAGCTCTGCCTCTTTCGGAAAGCATCTTACACAGCCTCCCATGAGAAAGGCAGTCAGAGCACAAAGGAATGCTGTCTCAGGATAATACGTTTGCACTGAGTCAGCTGCTTGTCTCCCTTCATGAATCTTGCCAAAGGAGACAGCTTGGGATCTGGGTTTGAAAGAGCTGGGTTCAAATTTCAACCTCTCCCCTTAGTTATGTGAGCACAGGTAAGTTACCTGACCTCTGAATCTCAGTTTCCATTGCCATGAATTGAAAGGAATAATACTTGCCCTGCCTACCTCATAAGTAGGAGAGTCAGATGAGATAGCGTAACATGGGCCAGGGTTTCTCCAACTCTAACGTGCACTAAGTCACCTGGGAATGTTGTTAAATTGCTGACTCTGTGTCAGTAGAGCTGAGTGGGCCTGAGAATCTGCACTTCAAACATGCTCCCAGGTGATGCTGATGAAGATGGCCCACAGGTCACACTTTGAGTAGTAGGTGATGGACTATTTACTAGTCAAATGGGAAGTGATGAGCATCGCCAGCTAAGGAAACACCGAAACTCATTCAGAATTCAGCAGAGCCCCACTAAGTGACTACAGCTGTGTTCAGCAGCCACTGTGTGGTCAACAGAAGCAATTTATGGCATGGTATTGCTTACTTAGGTGAACTTGTTAGAGAATAATACTAATCCATCCAAACACAGCAGCTAGGAGAAAGAAATAAAATAAAAATTTAGAATTCTCCTGTCTTCTTTAGCTAAGAACATTTAGATGTAAAACACTGAGATACTGCTCAGCGCCCATAGCACAGTGATTATGGCGCCGGCCACAAACACCAAGGCTGGCAGGTTCCAATCTAGCCTAGGCCTGCTAAACAACAATGACAACTGCAACAAAAAATGGCCAGGTGTTGTGGCAGGCACCTGTAGTCCCAGCTACTTGGGAGGCTGAGGCAAGAGAATTGCTTAAGCCCAAAAGTTTGAGCTTGCTGTGAGCTGTGACGCCACAGCCACGGCAACATAGTGAGACTTCGTCTCAAAAAAAAAAAAATTGAGATAAAAATCACAAGGTCCTTGATATTGCTAGATCATATCCAGCTCACTATAACTGTCTCCTGCCACATTCCCTCGGAATCTTAAAACTGTTAGAAAATATATGCTTGAGGGTGCTGACCTCATATCCTACCCTGGCCTGGGCTTTATCCTAGTCTTTGAAGACCCTTTTGAAGTCATCTCACTCAGCTTCTGGGCACTGACACTGCCCCAGATAAGAAATATCTTCTCTCTCAAATGCTTTCAGAAAAGCTTTCTTTACTTCCTTAAAATGAAAATGGCCACTAGCACATATTCTAGGGAATATTAATAAGTTAACAATTGTATAACTCTTAGGAGCTCGTGGGGTTGTCCTAGCAGTGTGTGACCCAGAAGAACTGAGCTTGAATTTGCTTCTCCCAGTTACCTACAAAGAGATGATCCATTTCTTAGAAACTGCATGGCCAGGCCTCCCAAGGCTGAAACAAAGCATAAAATTGAGGCAATTATTGAGATAAATGGGAGGAGAAATAGTATAATGAAATATCCTTGGGTGGGAGGCAGGACTCCCAGATTTTAGTCTTATCTTTGCCATGTCCTACTGATCTGGGATAAGGGTTTCCACATTACTAAGCAGAATTTGCCTGCCTGGAATGTGCATACCTCTCCTTTGAATGTATGATTCAAAGGTGATATTAAAGAAAAAAATTAATAAAAAGCAAAAAACTAAAACATGCTATTTTTTTAAGTTAACATGCACCAGAGTGTGTTTTTCAGACAGTTGCTAGTTTGCTGTTTCTCTTTGGTCTTGGAGAGCTGGGTTCACTGGAGTTGAGAGGAATCAAACAAAGTTCGAATCAGAGGTCCCTAGAGTCTCCACTCCCTCCAGAACTTCTCTGGAGAGGACCTGGCACTGTGGTCCCAGATCCTGCTCCAAGCTCACAGCTAATGCAAAGCAAAATCTTTCTTGGAGAAGGAGAGCAGGGAGGAGTAAGTGGCGACAGTTTATCTGGACCTGGTGCTGGGTTCATTAAGAGGCCTGGTGCCGTTTATCTGCTGCTTGTCCACAGAGTCGGCTGCTCTGAACACTGAGTCCAGGGCCTGTCACCATCCCAGCCCTGGTGGCGTCAAGTTGGAAGGGTGTGAAACAGAGTGTCCCTTCCCTTCCCCCACCTCGATCTCCCCTGTTTCCAACTGTCTGTCCTCAAGGGGTCAGATAGGAGCTGCAATTTCAGGAAAGAAGCCTGAAGCCCTTCTGTCAATGCCTTCTGCCCCGCAGACAGTAAGGTCCTCAGAGTTGACAACTGCTCCCATAAAGAAGCAGGCCCGAGCTCAGTGGAGGGAAGTAGATGGAGATGGGACGTGGTCTCACCTTTATCAAAGCCACCATGCCTTGAATGTAGGTGACACATGTTTCAGGTGGTCCCATTTGTCCTTGTCTGTGTCACTTTCTTGTGATGGGGAATGGGATGAACTTTTGTATTCCAGAAGCATAGGCCCATGGTTGTCAAGGCTTTTTCTTAACATTCTGCAGCAACTCAGTGGAAGAATCAAGAAAGGAACACTTGGGGTGCTCTTACCTGAGGGGTACAATGTAAGGGCATATGGCCATACCTCCTGGCCATATGGCTTCATACAACTAGAAACAAGGACCGACCTTAGCAAATGCAAACATTAAAACCTAATCATTTGTACCCTTATAATAATCTGAAAAAACCAATAGTAGAACACAGACCTCCTTAGTCCTGGACCAGTCCTGCCTGGACCGTGAAGGGCTTCGGTCCTTCTTCACTTTGCATTCACATTACAACCAGCTTTAAGAATGAAGATGTTCCAATCCCCTGAACAGGACCACCCAATGGTCAGGATGTGTCACACTGCCCCGTCTGCACTTTTGCCTGGCTGTTCAGAATTATCAGCACAACAGGTGTGTCTGCATGGGCTTAAAGGCCCAGTCTGTGAACAAGGGGTAGAGTCTTTCTTTTTTTTTAAACATAGTCTCACTTTGTCACCCTCGGTAGAGTGCTGTGGCGTCACAGCTCACAGCAACCTCCAGCTCCTGGGTTCAGGCAATTCTCTTGCCTCAGCCTCCGGAGCACCTGGGACTACAGGCACCCGCCACAACGCCCGGCTATTTTTTTTGTTGCAGTTTGGCCAGGGCTGGGTTTGAACCTACCACCCTTGGTATATGGGGCTGGCGCCCTACTCACTGAGCCACAGGCACCGCCCTCAAGGGGTAGATTCTTTTTCTGGCCAGGCCTGGGGTTCCTCCAGTGCCTGGGAGGGCAGTGACTTATCCAAATGCCTGAAAACACCTCTCCCCAGAGGGAGGAGACACTTTCCTAGAGCATTAGTGCATTATTCAAATATTTGGAGTAGACGCCAAACTTATCAACTTCCTGCTCTATCCAAAGAGAAGGAGAAGGACGGCACCTGTGTCTCAAAGAGTAGGGCGCCAGCCCCATGTACCGGAGGTGGCGGGTTCAAATCCAGCCCCAGCCAAAAACTGCAAAGAAAACAAAAAAAAAAAGAACCACTGCCATAGCTACTAGTGGGATTCATTTCCAAAGGGTTAGTGACTTTTCTCAGAAAGGTGGGAGGCAGATTCTGTCTCTAAAACTAAAGAAAGTGGCTGGGCGCCTGTGGCTCAATGGGCTAAGGTGCCAGCCATGTACACCTGAGCTGGTGGGTTCGAATCCAGCCCGGGCCCGCCAAACAACAATGACAGCTGCAACCAAAAAAAATGGCTGGGCGTTGTGGCGGGCGCCTGTAGTCCCAGCTACTTGGGAGGCAGAGGCAGGAGACTCAATTGAGCCCAGGAATTGGAGGTTGCTGTGAGCTGTGATGCCACGCACTTTATCCAGGGTGACAGTTTGAGGTTCTGTCTCAAAAAATAAATAAATAAAAACTAAAGAAAGAAAGAGAGATGGTTGTTTTAACGGAAATCTGCTTCTTCAAAAGCCAAAAGGGGCCCTGTGGTCTCCTGTCCATCAGCTTCTTTGAAGGGTCAGTTCATGCTTACCCTCTGCCATCTACTTCTATTAACCTACCACCCCAAAGTTGCCTCACTTAAGGTTCAAGTACCCAGGTTGCCACCAAGTAAAACCAGGCACCTATATTCCTGAGAAATCTCACACTGGTTTCCAAGCCCCAGCAGTCCTCTTTCCCCCAGTAGAGAAACCAGCCACAGAGTGTTCCTAGAATGGAGCTGAGGCTGAATGAGAAGTCACAGTCTGGCCAGGAGGCTGCTGGGCTCAAAGGCTTCACTGCCAATACCTAGGAAGGGTGAGGCTATGAAGGGGGTCACTGTGCCACTATTGGTTTCTTGGCTGAACGTGTTAAAAATGCTTATTGTTTCCAACTCGACGGAAAGGAAATTGTAGAAGAAGCTAAGGAAAGTTTCCTCAGAGGGTACTGGTCCCTCGCCCCAAATTTACCACTGTTTGCCCCTTGAGGGGTAAGTAGAAAGTGAAGTGGATGTGTCAGGATCCTGGACCTCTGCAAAGCAGCAGCATCTGACGTGAGACTACGCAAGGGAAGAGCTAGACACAGTTCAACACTCAGCCCCTGAGCACTCTCAGGACACTTCTGTGTCCACGGAACTTTCCTTTGTTCCTTTTTTTTTTTTTTTTTTTTTCCGGCGAGACAGGGTCTCGTTATGTCGCCCAGGCCGGAGTGCAGTGGCTATTCACAGGCCCGATCTCACAACAGAGCAGCACAGGAGTTTTTGACCTGCTCTATTTTCAACCTAGGTTGGTTCACCCCTCCTTAGGCAACCTGGTGCCCCCCCACCCCAAGCTCTCAGAAGTTCACCATATTGATGCTAAACTTAGCATGGACGCCTGATGGGCATAGTGCGCTACAGGCCAGAACTCCTGGACTCAAGCGATCCTCTGTCTCAGCCTCCTGAGTGACTGGGACTACAGACATGTGCCACTGTGTCCAGCTCCACAAAAGTTTGTACCTTCAGATTTAGCTGCCCATGGCGTGTTTCTCTCCTGGAGCATGGTTGGTGAGAGCTTGGCTAAAGCCAAGCTATCCTATGTTAACATCTCGGCTCTTCTTATTAGCTCTGTACCTAATCTCCCTAAGCCTCTATTTCCTCCTATGTTACATGGATGTAGTAAGAGTATTTACCTCTTGGGCTTAAATGAGATCAAGTTCTTAGCACAGGGCTTGGGTACATGGTAAGCACCCCATAAATGTTAGTTATTATCATGAGCTCTCTTTATCTTTAGGGGCTTTTAGGGAGGGGGCTGCTTCCAACTGCATCCTTCCAGAATGCTATGTCTGTCCCAGTGGACCCTTCTCTTCTTTTTGTCTCCATCCCTCTCCTTCACAAAGTGAAGTATATTCCTGATGCCCTTTGCCCAGCAGATGCCCTTTCTCTCTTACTTCTTTGGAGGCAAAAAGGACATAAGGATCATTTGACTGGGTATTTCCAAAATCTGTAAACACAGAAAGAACAAAATGCCCTGCCCACCAGACAGCTGGAATGCAAGTGCCACTTGACTTGTCGATATAAACCCTCAGCAGCCTCTGCCTGTCCCATCCAGCCCTGCTTCCCTTGGCAACTGGGGCGGGGGGCTCAAGAGAGGTCTGTAAAGCCTGTAAGTGGCTCTCCCCAGCTCTTCAGAAAGCTGCTTATCAGGAATGAAACACTGGCCCAAGCTTGCCATGACAGCAGGAGCTGCCTGAGAAGAGGGGCTGAGATAAATGAAGTATCCTTCATCCCCATCAGTGTGGGCCAGACAGAAACCAGGTGCAAGGCAGTGAGCCCTCATCTTCTGTAAACAATCTTCCATCGCCCACTGCAGCAGCTTGAGCCTGAGATGAGGATTAGAAGAACAGCTTCTGCAGGCCTGGGGCCTCTCAGCTGGACAGAAAGTTAAAGGGCGCACAAGATAGCTCACCGCTGAGAAAGACGCTTGAGGAAACACAGCCATTCGTCACCAGGGGGTTCACTTGACCTGGCAGGAGAGAATCTGATATCTAAACAGTTCCCTGAAGGGCTCTGAACGTTCTCCAGCTAAATATTTGATATCACATCAGATAACAGCCGAAGGCTCTTCCCACTGGTTCCAGAAGGCTGCCGCTAGAGAGGAGAGAGGCCCAGCCAGTGCTAGACTTGGCTAAAATCAGCAGAACTTGAGGTGGGGGTGTCCTTTAACTTCGGCCAGCCCAATTAGGAACAAAGACCTTGCCCAGCAGAGGTCAGTAAATTCAGAAGAGAAATAGAACATAAATCCCTTTCCAAGGCAATTCTCCTCTCCTCACCTTATTCTACCTGCCTCCCCCCTTCTTTAATAGAAGTTTCACTTGCAAGAACTGAAAAAATAACCATGACCCTTGAGATCGGATGGTAGATGGATGCTGGTTTTGTCAATCTGAGATTACAAAACAAAGTTAAGTGCTCGAATCCCCTCAGGGAGGTGGGGACAGACAGACCTGGCTGAATGAAAGAGCTATTGTGTTTACAAATCCTGTTTTTTTTCCAGCAGTGGAGATAAAGATGCTTCCAATCCCATGTTGGGAGTATTGTAAGACAGAAGAATGAAAGCACATTTTATATAGTTTTGTCTCCAAGAGAAAGATGTTCCTCCTCTAGTTGTAAGGTAGGGAGGCCGTAGAAATAAAGATGAGTATCTTGGGCCAGACAGACCTGAGTTCAATTCTTGTTTCTAATGTTTACTAACAGTATGATCTTGGGCAAGTTATGTGACCTCTCTGAGCTTCAGTTTCCTTATCTGCAGAACAAGAATAGTAGTACCTAATTCAGAGGGTGGTTGTGAGGATTAAATGCTTAAAACATGTAAAGAAAGCACTTATCAGAGTGGCCACTACAATAAACAATCAGTAAATGGCAGCTTTTGTCAGTAATGAGATCTTAACCACCAAAATAAAACTTAGCGACAGGATTTATCTAAGAAAGTTTCAAAGGGGCAGGATTTTAGCACAGATTTATTCTTTTTTTCTTTTTTTTTTTGAGACGGAGTCTCAGTATGTTGCCCTCGGTAGAGTGCTGTGACATAGCTCACAGCAACCTCAAACTCTTGAGCTTAAGCAATTCTCTTGCCTCAGCCTCCCAAGTAGCTGGGACTATAGGAACCGGCCACAATGCCCAGCTATTTGTTGTTGTTGTCATTGTTGTTTGACAGGCCCTGGGCCAGGTTTTAAACCACCAGCCCTGGTGTATGTGGCTGACACCCTAGCAGGTGAGCTGCAGGTGCCGAGCCTAAAAAAAAAACTTTTTATTATAGAACATTGCAAACATATACATTAGTAAAGGAGTATAATGAACGCCCATAAACCCCACAACACCTAACTTCAACAATTATCATTCAACACCAATTTTATATCATTTATACCCCCAGATGGGTCTAGCTCATTTCACGCTAATTATTTTGGCCACAAGTTTAAGTATTTTCTTATAGGCTCTGCACCCACAGCACAGTGTTTACGATGTCGGCCACATGCACTGAGACTGTCGAGTTCAAACCCGGCCCGAGCCAGCTAAATAACAATGACAACTGTAACAAAAGATAACCAGGCATTGTGGCGGGCACCTGTAGACCCAGCTACTTGAGAGGTTGAGGCAAGAGAATCACTTAAGCCCAAGAGTTTGAGGTTGCTGTGAGCTGTGACGCCATGGCACTCTACCAGGGTGACATATTGAGACTGTCTCAAAAAAAAGGATTTTCTTATAAGGTAAAGAACTTTGAACTTAGAGTGTTCCACCCTTGATTAGCAGTATCACCTTGGACAGGTCACTTAATTCTTATGAAGCTGGGCAAATTGGAAAAATGAAAATTCTTGAGCTGGATGAGGTGGTTTGCAGCTGTAGTCCCAGCTACTTAGGAGGCTGAGTTGGGAAGATCTCTTAAGGTCAGGAGTTTGAGACCACCCTGGGCAACATAAGAAGATCCTGTCCCTAAAAAGGGAAAAAGATTAGATGGGTGTGGTAGCACACCTGTAATCCCAGCTACTCGGAAAGCTGAATTCAAGGTTCCAGTGAGCTACGATCATATCACTGAACTCTGGGTGAAGGAGCAAGACTCCATCTGTTATGAAGAAAAACTCTTCATCTATAAAATGAAATTGATAATAATAATACTTGCTATACATACTTCACAAGGCTCCAGTGAAAGACCCTCAAAAAGGAAGCGCTCTATGTGTATAAACATCAGCTGTCACAGCCCACCTCTCCCTGCACCAGGTACGTACTCAACAAACATTTATTATTACACACCAGGCTGCGCCCCCAAAAGAAAACTTCTTTAATTTTAGGTTGCACCCCTGAGCTTCGTTGGTCATGTTGCAAATCTGATCACTAAGGTAACTAGGCCAGAGAGAGTGGATTACTCATCATGCTCCAGCACCATCTGCACATCCTGCTGGATCAAGAGAGTCACGTCTCCCACTGCATGTCCATGTTCAATGTCACGGCCTAGAAAATGTCAAAGCGTGTCAGAAGCTTCCAGTCCTATATCTCCATTAAGTTTCAGAGTAAGAATTACAGAGCCAGTGGGCAAGACCTCAAAATTACATTTTGAAAAAGAAGCTGTTGTGAATATAACCCAAGTCACCCTTTCAAAAAGTATTTGGAGATAAGTTTTAGATACTAAATTTAAAAATGTGAGAGAGGAGGCCTTCACCCAAAGGTTGGCCCTAAAGCTATTTTGACTGCAACCGGAGAGATGCTATTTCTCTCTTATTTTTCTTTCCTTAGAAGAGAATTTCAGACTTTCATCCTGGCCCCAACCTCTTCCTCCTGGTGACCCATGAAAACAATATTGCCCTGCTCAGCAGGGCAAAACCTCTATTTCCAGCTGTCCTTTTCTCATCTCCTAACTCCACACTAAGGTCCCTGCTGTAGATAGATTTCTCTAGCCAGTGATTTTCTCACCACTAAGCCCCGGCTGTTTAGCATCTGTGGAGCATGTCTGGGTGAGGGCAGAAATGAAAGGACCCAGGCAGTAGGGCCCAGGTCACTGGTGATCTGAGTTTTTAATGAACTTGAAAGCCAGAGAATTGAAAGGAAGGTCACAGTTCACAGCAAAGCAAGCACAATATACATCTGGATTATTAAATCTGAACGTGCAGATATCAGTGTTCCTCAATACCTGCTCCTTTCAGGCTCAACTCTGCCCTGAGCAGTCAGGGTTCATGGTCTCCTGGAAGCCTTTGACTTCATGCTGTCAGAGGTGAGTTAAAGACATTTGACAACTGGGTTATGTTTTGATTGACAATAAGAATTTGGTTCTCATTTTGGCCTTCCAGGGTCCTGACTTCTCTTCCCCAGAAAGAATCCAGGGTCAAGTATTCAAAGTGGTCCCAGGAGAAGGACATGGCCTACAGATGATCTCTGTCCTGTCCCTAAAGCTGCTATTCCTCTTATTCCTATATGGTCACACCTTTGAGTTTTGGAGATCTCGACTTCCTGGTTCCAACATTAGAAGATTCTGTTTCCTGGCAGGAACCCATCTTCATTTCTTCTACTTCAGAGTTGTTTTCTTTTATTTGCTTCTAGGAGCAAGATACTACCCACTTCTACAAAATACTATCCACTTCTCAACAAAGAGGCGATGCCCATCTTTGGTGCTGGTTGTGTCTAAGACAGTCATGCAGATGTTCATATGGCAGGGTATAGGGAAGACCCAAAGGAATCCTAGAGTCACTGAGAGATCTCTGGGCCATCTGGTCCCAGCTCCCACCCAAGATTCTCTCCTACCGTATTCCTGATGGAACATTGTACACTGATGCTTTAGCACCTCAAATGGTAGGGAACTCACTGGGACGCCCAGTTCAATTTTGGACAGGTTTTACCTTTTCAAAAAAGGTCTTCCTATTCACTTTCTTTTTTTTTTTTTTTTTTAGACAGAGCCTCAAGCTGTCACCCTGGAGAGAGTGCTGTGGCATCACAGCTCACAGCAACCCCCAACTCCTGGGCTCAAGCGATTCTCCTTGCCTCCGCCTCCCAAGTAGCTGGGACTACAGGCGCCCACCACAACGCCCGGCCACCTTTTGATTGCAGCCGTCATTGTTGTTTGGCGGGCCTGGGCTGGATACAAACCCGCCAGCTTAGGTATACATGGCTGGCGCCTTAGCCCGTTGAGCCACAGGCGCCAAGCCTCCTATTCACTTTCTAATTTCACACACAGAAGCAAAAAAAGATGAATGGAAGATTTTTAAGAACCACCTGCTACATGCTTTAAAATCTTCAGCTCGGCGCCTGTGGCTTAACGGGCTAAGGCACCAGCCACGTACACCTGAGCTGGCAGGTTGGGATCCAGCCCGGGGGCCCGCCAAAGAACAATGACGGCTGCAACCAAAAAATGGCCGGGGGGTTGTGGGGACACCTGTAGTCCCCCAGCTACTTGGGATGCGGAGGCAGGAGACTCACTTAAGCCTAGGAATTGGAGGTTGCTGTGAGCTGTGATGCCATAGCACTCTACCCATGGCGACAGCTTGAGGCTCTGTCTCAAAAAAATAAATAAATTAATTAATTAAATTAAATAAAAATAAAATCTTTGATAATATGTGTTAATATCTTCACCAAGTCTTTTATCCTGTAAGCTAAGCATTTCAGGTTACGTCCACAATACCCTATGCAGGAAGAGAACAATAAACTAGGATTTAAAAGACCTAAGTTCAAGTCCTAACTTCACTGGTTGCCAACTGTGTGACCTTGGGAAAGTCATTTAATCTCTCTGAGCTTTACTTTTTTCCTCTATAATATGGAGATTAAATATATATACTTCACTTAGGGTTGAGAGGATTAAATGAGGTAACACATGCCTATATTATTTGATAATTTTAAAACATTGTGTGTATCATTCTCTGTTCTGGATGACCTCCTCTAGAACTCTCTAAATCAGAATGTTCAGCTAAATATAGCATTTGTTACTTCAGTTGGCATCTATGAGCCAAACACTGTACTAGGCGCTAGGCAAATAGAGTTCACAAGATGGTCTCTGGCTTCAACATAGTCAGGGGATTAGAGGACGTTGAAGCCAAGGCACGGATGGGCAAGTAGAGTACTACTCAAGGATTACAGGGCAAGGGCTCCTCATTCAGGGCAGAAGGAAGAGACATTGGGATGGGTCTTAGAGGATGTATAGGAGTCATCCAAACCCGAGGAATGTGGGAGGAGAGGGATGAAAATATGCAAGGCTGTGAGGTTTATTTGGGATAAAGTTAAGCTATTCTGAGTTTTACAAGTCACTGCATCAAAAGACACAATCAACAGAGTGAAAGGACACTCAAATTCATAGAGACAGAAAGTAAAAAGGTGGTTTCCAGGCACGCAGGGGAAATGGCAAATGGGAAATGTTGTGTAATGGGTACAGAGTTCAAGTTTTTGAAAATAAAAAATGTTCTGGAGATTGGTTGCACAGTAATGTACACATACGTAATGCTACTGAACTATGCGTTTAAAAATGACTAAGATGGGAGGCGCCTGTGGCTCATGGAGTAGGGTGCCAGCCCTATATACCGAAGGTGGCGGGTTCAAACCAGGCCTCAGCCGAACTGCAAAACAGAAAGATAGCCGGGTGTTGTGGCGGGCGCCTGTAGTCCCAGCTACTCGGGAGGCTGAGGCAGGTGAATCGCCTAAGCCCAGGCGTTGGAGGTTGCTGTGAGCTGTGTGACCCACAGCACTCTACCAGGGGTGATAAAGTGAGACTCTGTCTCTACAAAATAAATAAATAAATAAATAAAAATAAAAATGACTAAGATGATAAATTTCATATTTTATATTTTGCCATACAAAAAACCATTCTGAGAAAAGTAGAGAAGTTTGATATGGACTGGGTTTTATTGCAATTTTTTTAGGTATGATAATACTGTGGATATATAGGATAATGTCCCCTTTTTAATTTTTTTTCTGACTCCACACCTACAAGGACAATGCCCTTGTTCTTAGGAGATGTGTCCTGAAAAATTTAAGGGTGAAGTACAACCTATTTTGAAAAGTTTGGAAGGATGAGTGCTTGCATGGTAATATTAAGCCAAACTGGCAAAATTGCAACAAAGTATTGCAGGCAATGAACATACAGTGTTCCTTATACTATTCTTTCAATGTTTTTTCAAATTTGAAGTTTTCATAATAAAAACTTGGAAAAAAAATTTAAGTCACTGCATGAACCTAGGCGAAAAAAATAAGACCAAGCCACCACGTGTGTAAAAACATTAGCTGTTTCTAGGCTGGGTGCACTGGCTCACACCTATAATCCTAGCACTCTGGGAGGCCAAGGTGGGTGGATTGCTGGAGCTCAGGAGATCAAATCCAGCCTGAGCAAAAATAATCCTTCAACTCTACTAAAAATAGAAAAAAATAGCCAGGTATTGTGGTAGATGCCTGTAATCCCAGCTACTTGGGAGGCTGAGGCAAGAAGATCCCTTGAAAGCCTAAGAGTTTGAGGCTGCTGTGAGCTCTGATGTCACAGCACTCTGCCCAGGGTGACAGAGTTAGATTCTGTCTCAAAAAAAAAAAAAATTTAGATGTTTCAATGTGAGTTAACCTATAGATATGGCTGCCACAAAAAAATTCAACAGGCTGAGTGGAATGGCTCACCCCTGTAATCCCAGCACTTTGGGAGGCTGAGGCAGGAAGATCACTGAGATAAGGAGTTCGAAACCAGCCTAAGAAACAATGAGATGGCTCAGAAAGAAAGAAGAAAAGAAAGGAAGGAAAGGGCCAGGTGAATGGCTCACATTCATAATCCTAGCACTCTGGGAGACCGAGGCAGGTGGATTGCCTGAGCTCATGGGTTGGAGATCTCTCTGAGCAAGAGCAAAGCCCCATTTCTAAAAATAGCCAGGTGTTGTGATGGCCATAGTCCCAGCTACTGCGGGGGGAAAGCTGATACAAGAGACTCGCTTAAGCCCAGAAGTTTGAGATTGTTGTGAGCTCTGACACCATGGCACTCTACCGAGGGCAAAAATAAAAAAAAAGAGGGTGGCGCCTGTGGCTCAGCAAGTAGGGCGCCAGCCCCATATGCCGAGGGTGGCGGGTTCAAACTCGGCCCCGGCTGAACTGCAAAACAAAAAAATAGCTGGGCGTTGTGGTGGGCGCCTGGTAGCCCCAGCTACTTGGGAGGCTGAGGCAAGAGAATTGACTAAGCCCAAGAGCTGGAGGTTGCTGTGAGCTTTGTGACACCACAGCACTCTACCAAGGACCATACAGTGAGACTCTATCTCTACAAAAAAAAAAAAAAGTTAAAAGAAAAGAAAAAAAGAAAGGTAGTGTCTGTGGCTCAGTGAATAGAGCGCCGGCCCCATATACCAAGGGTGGCAGGTTCTAACCCGGCCCCGGCCAAACTGCAACAAAAAAATAGCTGGGGCTCAACGCCTGTGGCTCAAGCAGCTAAGGTGCCAGCCACATACACCTGAGCTGGCGGGTTAGAATCCAGCTTGGGACCGCCAAAGACCATTGACGGCTGCAACAATAACAACAAAAAAAATAGCCAGGCATTGTGGCGGGTGCCTCTAGTCACAGCTACTTGGGAGGTGGAGACAGGAGAATCGCTTGAGCCCAGGAGTTGGAGGTTGCTGTGAGCTATGATGCCACAGCACTCTACCCAGGGCAACAGCTTGAGGCTCTGTCTCCACAAAAAAAAAAAAAAAAAGTAGCCTAGCTACTTGGGAGGCTGAGGCAAGAGAATTGCTTAAGCCCAGGAGTTGGAGGTTGCTGTGAGCTGTGACACCACGGCACTCTACCGAGGGTGACAAAGTGAAACTCTGTCTCTAAAAAAAAAAAAAAAAGAAAAGAAGGAAAAGGAGGGGAAAAAAGAAAGAAAGAAAAACTAGCCAGTCGTAGTGGCCCATGACTGTAGTCCCAGCTGCAAAGTTTGAGGTTGCTGCGAGCTATGAAGATGCCACTGCACTCTAGCCCCAGGCAACAGGACAAGACCCTATCTCAAAACAAAAACAAAAAGCCAGGTTGGTGCAATGGCTCACACCTGTAATCCTAGTACTCTGGGCAGTAGAGGCAGGTAGATTGCTTGAGCTCAGGAGTTAGAGACCAGCTGGGGCAAGAGTGAGACCCTGAGTCTACTAAAAATAGAAAAACTAGGGGCGGTGCCTGTGGTTCAGTGAGTAGGGCGCCAGCCCCATATGCCAGAGGTGGCAGGTTCAAACCCAGCCCCGGCCAAAAAAAAAAAATAATAAGAAAAACTAGCCAGGGTATCCTAGCATGCACCTATAGTCCCAGATACTCAGGAGGCTGAAGCAAGAAGATCACTTGAGTCCAAGAGTTTGAGGTTGCTGTGAGCTATGGCACTCTACACAGGACGAGGGAATGAGAGGCAGCCTAAAAAAACAAAAAAAGGAAAGAAAGAAAGAAAACCTCAACAAAAAAGTAACTATGAGTTGTATGTGTAGTATGACCATGAAGAAGTTATTTACTCTGTGTAAGTCTCACTTCCAGAAATTATAATAATACCTTCTCACTTTGAATTATGGCAAAAAATAGATGAGACAATACACCAAAAGGGCTTGACGCAAAAGCCAGTATTCGGTAGGTAAATAACTGGTAGGACTAAAGGAATGGGGAAATGTTGTAGTCCTAACTGATTGTGCTGGTGACACCATGTTGCACAGTTTATATTCTGTCCTTGGTGTTCTCAGAGGACGTGGCTCTGGTTCCTGGGTGACACTCACAGCCTTGGCATATAATGAGCAGCTGAAGGATCAGGAGGTCGTCTCACCTGGAGTGGGAAAACCATTAGGACTGTCTTCAGAAGGAATAGCAGTAGGAGCAAAGGATAAATATTTCAGTAAAACAAATCTCATCTTAAATAAGACTTGAAGAGAAAGTTGATTATTGCAAGAAGTTGCTGTGAGCTCCCTGTCTGTAGTGATGGGTAGGTTGCAATCTGAAGGCAGACAACCACTTATGAAAAGATTGTTCCAGGCTGGGCTAGTGCAGTGGCTCCCACCTGTAATCTTAGCACTCTGGGAGATCGAGGAGGGTGGATGGCTTCAGCTCAGGAGTTGGAGATCAGCGTGAGCAAGAGCAAGATCCCCTCTCAAAAAATAGCTGGGTGTTATATCGGGTGCCTGTAGTCACAGCCACTTGGGAGACTGAGACAAGAGGATCGCTTGAGCCCAAGAGTTTGAGGTTCTGTGAGTGATGATGTCACGGCACTCTCCTGAGGCTGAAAAAGTGAAACTCTGTCCCTCCCTGCCCCCCCCCCAAAAAAGGGTTTCAGTTATGAAAAGAAAGTCAGGCCAGATGATTTTTAATAAAGAGACAGCTGTAGATTTCAAATTTTGTCACTTCTCAAAATACATACTTGCCCATTCTGCCCTTTGATGGGCTTGTCTTGAGTCTCTCACTGTGACACTCCCTGAAAGCCTGTTGTGTGTGGAAAGCTCTCGGAGTCCTCCAATATCACCTCCACTTAATTGAAATTCCCTCTCCTGATGATGGGAAGGATGAAAGTGAGAATACAGAAGACTTAAGAACCTTTAACTCGATCTTATAAAAAGAAACTGTAAATCCCTGCTTCCTTACACTCTCTCACTGTCCTTTAATGATTTTTACTGATTCTCAACAAAAATTGATATTCCCTTTGGCCAGGGAGCCGAATGACTATTTGCACAGTAAGTGAAATATGGCATATTTGGAGTCCCTTGGCTTGTGAAAATTACTAAGGCCCATTATTTCAGCATGGCTGTCTCTAGGCTGACTCCAACACATGAAAAAAGGACTGGTGGATGCCTGGCTCCTGCCTTCCCATAAACTATTTAATCTGTTTGACACCTCTTACTGGTAAAAGCTCAGGTAAAGGGATACTGAAGCCGGATGAGGGCTGAGATCTCTAAATATGTTGAAAATGTTATCTGTTCTTTCTCAAATATGTCTTTCTCATTCAGGTATTTGCTCTGTGATAGCCTTTTACCTTGGCAGCTGCTGAGTCTCTGTGCCTTGTATTTCAAAACTGATAAGGAAAGGCAAGATCCTCCCCCGGTGCTGTCAGAGCACATGGTAAGAAAAGGCCATATGTGACGTGGACGGGTGCCACCTCACAACCAGGCTCACCCACCTCCCCCTTCTTATGCGTGCCCTGCTCATTGAGAGAGCAGAAGGTGATGGGAAGGAGAAAATAAATGGGCTTTCTCTGAGGGACTTGCACAGGCACTCTAGTGATCCCCTTATCTGCAGACTTGGCAAATTCTTTACAACATCTGATCAAGGAAGGGCTTTTTTGATGTTTCTGCATGTTCTCGATTTACTGCTCTGCTGCTGGGATATGAAGAGATGCCCTTATCAGGAGCTCCCTCAGAGCTTTCCAGATAGGTTGCAAAGTCTGCATATTCTTAAATAAACAGCAAGCTAGTCCCAGAATGTGGCTTCTTTGGGGCTAAAGCAACATTTGCATAAGGCAGGAGAGCAGATGCCAAATCCAAGCGATCTACTGCCCTAATCTGGCTCTCTTACCCCTTCCCTCTCCTCTTCCTGTCTCCACAGCCTCCCCATCATGTTAATTTTGCTATTAGGACCCTTTACAGATCTCTCCGGCCTGGGCTGAATTATGGGATGGGAAGCTACTTGTGGGCTCCAGGTTTTTGCCTTCATCTGCCTTGCACCTGGCTTTGTACTCCAATGAAGGAGACTCACAGGTGGCAGGGGTTAGACTTGGACGTCTGATTTGCTGATTCTCTCAAAGTCTTCAAAGCTCTGACTTGTATGTCTACCACAATGGGGGGTCTCCTGCAAGGTCAGGGAGGATGGGACGTGGAGGGAGGTTGATTCATGTGAAAGGAGGCAAGTAGGCAGTGCTCCGGTCTCTAACCCTGGTGCCAAAAGCCCCCACCTCTCAACCATCCCTGTATTTTGACTCCCACTATCTAGGAAATCATAGCATCATATGTCTACAGGAAGAGTTTAGAAAGAGGTGTCCTCAAAGAAAATGCTTTCCAAATTCATTTTTTTTTTTTTTAGTTTGGCCAGGGCTGGGTTTGAACCCACCACCCTCAGTATATGGGGCCAGCGCCCTTACCCACTGAGCCACCGGCACCGCCCCCCAAATTCATTTCAATAGTTCCCTTTTCATTTTTCCAGGCTCGATGTTATATACAAACCCGAGCCCTTCAACTTTGAGATCAGTCATGTTCAAAGTGCCTACGTCTTTCCAAATTTGGAAACTACCACCCCAAGTGGAAGATCCCTAAAGCAAACCTCTGATCATAGCCAAACCCTGGATCATTAGAGGTTATCACCAAACCTGACTTGGACTCTATTTGCAGGGATTTTCAGTCATTTTTTTTTTTTTTTTTTGAGACAGAGCCTCAAGCTGTCACCCTGGATAGAGTGCTGTGACATCACAGCTCACAGCAACCTCCAATTCCTGGGCTCAAGCGAGTCTCTTGCCTCTGCCTCCCAAGTAGCTGGGGCTACAGGTGCCCACCACAACG